>QANW01005300.1:109574-156047 GCA_003254865.1 Dryas drummondii
GGGGGGGGGATGAGGGGGTTAATTCTCGGTTAGCGACGGTGAGGAAGGGGTGTCGGATATGTGCAAGGGGGCTGATTTGGCTTGGGGTAGGTGGGAGGAAGGAGGGAGGAGGAAGGAGGAAGAAAGAGCGAGAGATCTGGCCGACACCGAGGCCCACCAAATTCTAGTATCGCCGCTACCAGAGAGAGAGAGAGAGAGAGAGAGAGAGAGAGAGAGAGAGAGAGAGAAATACAATAACAGAGGGTGTCGAGAAAAGAGAAAAGGGTAAGAAGTGGGAGAGAGGAGATATGAGAAGGGAGAGGAAGGGTAGCCAGTGATTCGGCCGACGGCGGAGTGGGTGTCTGGGAAGGACGAGAGAGTGGTAGGGTGGGGATGAATCTAAGTTTTTTTTTTTTTTTGTCCAGTTTTACTTTTGGTTTAATATTTGAATTTGGTTAATTAATGTTTTTGGTTAATCAACCAAAACCAAATTAAATTTAGTATCTGATTTTTGTTTGGTTAAAATCTACTTTTAGTTTTGATTAAATCTAATTTTACTAACCAAAAACAGCTTTAACATACCATTTTGGTTTGTTAATGTTTTTTTAAATTTTTTTCTTTTGTTTTTAATTTAACTTAAGTGCAAAATATATTTCATTACAAAAATTTATTAGAAATACTTTTGAATAAGATTAATTTTGAAATTCTATTCAAGGACAAAATAGGAAGTGTAGAAAAAATAGTTTAGGATTTAACAGAAAAGTTGATGTAGGTGTCAAATTAGCAACCTTTGCAAAATATGGGTGGTAATTTAAAAAAAAAAATAATTTATGAATGATATTTGTGCACATAGTATGGGTGGTATTAGACTATTAGTGCAAAAAAGCCTTTCATAAAAAATAAAAAACAATTTTTGCTTTTCTTCTTTTTATTTTCAATTTTTTTGTTTGTAGAAAAAAAGAACTGCCCCATTAAAAAAAGGAACAATTTAAATTAGACACTATAAAAAAAAAAATGATTTGGGGGGTTATAATTATATAGAAATACTCGTTAAAATGAATTTTTTTTTTATTATACTCAAGAACAAAATGGGAAGTTTGGGACAAAAATTTAAAAAGTAACAGAAAATGTGACTATAGATGCTGCATTGTCACATCTAGTGAAGTTTGGGTGGTTAATTGTAAAATTTTTTTTTTTTTTTTGGGGGGGGGAATCTGCACACCCTTTATAGTCTTGGATGGTATTAGTGCAAAAAAGCCTATAATAAATATAGCACATTATATAGGCCTATCATCAAATATAGAACATTTAACGTGCATCTATAGCAAGAGCCACGAGGCTTACGCCTTCATGGACCGCCGCTAAACACAAGGATGCATGAGCCATTCCACTGCCTCCTCTCCATTCGCACCTCAAGGCACACATCTGCCTCATCTTTTAAAATATTAATGACAACATCTACCAAAGTTTTAAAAAGAGCGCGTCAGGCGCGCCTCGTGATAGAGCGTATGGTTTTTTTGACTAAGCACAATTTGCTTCGCTTTTTTCCCATTTAGCGTACACCTCGCATCAAAGCTTACGCTTTTTCACTAGGCTTATGTCAAATTGGATTTTCTGCTGGGTTAAAAAAAAAAAAACTCAAAACGACGTAGTTTTACTCCCTGACTTTTAAAACTAGCAAAACTCTTTTCTCTCTCTTGTTTTCACGCATATCCCTGATTCACCCGATACCTCCATCTTCAAATATCCCTCTCTAAAAAACGCAAGAACCCTAGAGGCTATTAACCCAAAATTTCCCAAAATCTGCAAGAGCTCTCATTAATAAAATGTATAATCTTTGAAGTTTTGACACCTCTGCAAGAAGAATCTTCAACTTTCTGCATCAAAACAACTCAATTTTTGGAATTTTCGGATAGCCCAGGTACTTTTTTATGTTGTATTTTTTTAAATGAGAAAGATTTTGCTTGGAAATGGACCAAACCAGATGAGGGAGGAAGATACATGTTTTGTGGTTTTTGGAGTGGGTGTTTAGTTTTTCACCTTAACATCAAATGGTCTTTTAACACCATATTCCATTCTTATGCAACCTAGATAGAAGGAAAAGAAAGGCCCCAAAAAAGGGGAGGCTTGTTGAAGAAGATGATTTGAATTTCATGAACGTGCATTTGCATTGTGAATCTCACTTTCATCCATTGAATGAAGAAGACAATAACAATGATAGTACTGAATCTACTAATGATAGTTTGGGTGGTGCTTTTCTTGATGATGAGGATGAGTGGAATGAAATGAAGTGTATTTTCTTTTGTCTTTTGTGATTGTGAATGATCTTATACGATCATCTTTGGATTTCTTTAATTTTAGTTTAGAATTATAGTTGAGTGACTTTTATTATTATTTTTTGCTATATTATTATATCTATTTTTATTATAAATATTCGAGTCTCAAAAAACTTACGCCTCATAAAGCTCAACCCAAAATGCGTCGCTCTACGCGTTAGCGATTTAAAACCTTGACAGCTACAGATCGAGGAAATTATAATTTTCTTGTTTATATACATACAATTACATTCTCTTTTTTTATATTTCAATTTTTGTAACACCCGATTCTCCAGCATAATTAGATATGTTTTTGAACTTTGAGATGCTTAAAAGTGTTATAAGCATGGTATGTTATTAACAAGAACAATTTCCAAAAAAAATTTGAATGACATACCTTTTGAAGAGAGAATGCGTTTCTTGTGATGTCCACTATTCAGTATTTCCACATTGAACTGTTTGGGTACGGTGTCTATCGTAGGAATCTTATATGTCCATGTACCTTCAGTGACCACCAATCCATCAGAGTTTGTCAGGTATTCTTCAAGCATGAAAAACCCAATTCCTTGAACAAAAGCACCTTCAATCTGCAAGAACCGACATGTAATCATAAATGTTATAAAACCGCATAGACCACAAGCCAGTGAAGACTACCATAAAGAATATGAAAAATTCTTCCAGGTCAATTCTGTCCCCTTCTTTCCCCATATACAATTGTATACATTTGACTGCAACAACATATAGCTCGTAGACTATAAATAAGACCCGACTAAACATTGAACTTGAGTAGTATGTAAGCTCAACATCATGCTAACCTGTCCTAAATCCACAGCAGGGTTGAGACTCTGACCACAATCATATATGATATCTGATCGCAAAATTCTGGTTTCTCCAGTTAGAAGATTCACCTCCACCTGTGACCAGATAGTTTCATTCTTATCACTGCAGAATCTTCAATTGATAGTAATTGATATTCATAATGAATATGATATTGCATTATGACTTGCTCTACAATATGGTAAGCTGCATCTACGCCCTGAGGTTAGTTGAATATTCAACTGGCGTAGCTACAACTTCATAAGAAGAGAACTACTATAAAAAAAGAATACGAGGAATCATGAAGATTGCTAAAGACAAACTTGCCTCACTCACTGCAGCACCATAGTTAAGGTAGTGCATGGAAGTAAAATCAGGGGAATAGAAAGAGCTTGCTGATAAGTTCAAAGCTTGCATGTATGCCTGCATTTTCAAAGAAGAATGATAATGACAGAGACAACATATATCAATTTGAAAATCTTATAAGAAAATGTAAGTTAAAGAAATGTTGTCATTGCTGTGGCTTTCAAAAGAAATAAAGAGAAGCTACTGTGAAATATCATTAGTAGAAAGCTAAGGGCCCATTTGGGAGTAATGATTTCAAGTCTAGGGATTTAGTTAAAATTAGGCATTTTTGCACTAATACCACCCACACTATAGGGGGTTTGCACAAATACCACCCATAAAAAAAAAAATAAAAATTTACAATTAACCACCCATACTTCCACATAGGTACATTGGCACCTACTGTTACATTTTATGTTAAATTTGAAATTTTTTTTCCCAAATTTCTCATTTTGTCAATGAGTACAATTAAATAAATAATATTTATTTTAAGACTTATTTCTAAAATCTTTTAAAAACTCAAAAAAAAAAAAAAAAACAGGAAATACCCACAAAAAAAAAAAGGAAATTCCCGCCGCACCCACCTAGCCGCCACCAGCTCCTCTTTCCGACACAAGCCTACCCAGCCTCCGGTGGTCCTCCCTTCTCTCTCCATCCTCTTTCTCTTCTCCCTCTCTTTTTCTCTCTCCCTCTCCTTCCCTCTCTTCACCTCTCATTTTCTTTGCCGGTGCTACCATCTTTGCCTAGTCGCCAGCCGACCTTAGAGCTCATACCTCAAGGTCCTCGACCCAGTCACCAGTTAAAGAAGTCGTCGGCCGACCACAGAGCTCATACCTCGACTCAGTCGCTGGCCTCCAGGTAGGCACTCAGATCTGGGCAAACGAGAGAGAGAGAGAGAGAGAGAGAGAGAGAGAGAGAGAGAGAGAGAGAGAGAGGGGGTTTGAATTTTGATTAATAAATTTTTTGTTTACAAGAGCTCATTTGAATCTGTGGCTCATCTTCTGTTATTCTGTGACTTCTGTCTGGTGGCTTAGAAGTGGAGTTATATGTTATCTTTATTTGGAGTTTCTCAGGTACTTCCATATTCAGGTGTGCGATCTCTTGATTGATTAACAAATTTGAGATCACTTCTCTTTATAAATATATAAAGAAATAGAATATGATTTAGTAGAAATCATAAATGTATTTATTACCATTTTTTTTTTGTTGGAGTGGCATGGCAGGTTTTCATTACTTAAAAGCTAGATAGATTATAAACAGACAATACGTGTGGAATATGGTGTAACTTGTAGTAGGAATGTCGTGGAATGTTGCATAGGAAGAGAGAATTTGTGGTATGTGGGAGCGAGTGAGAGGTTAGAATTAGAAGTGGGGTAATGGAATTACTACATCATCCTAAATTTTTAAACCTATTATTAAAATTGTATGAAGTAAGAAGGGTATAATTAACATATTCTACATCAATTTGGCAAAAAGGGCTCTCTCAACAATAATAATAATAAGGATAGATAAATTTATAAAAAATAAAATTCAATTGAATTGAATTCATTTATAAAAAGAAAACATAAAAACTAAAAAAAGTGAAGCAACAATAAATCCAAATGGAATACCTGTTCAATAAGCATCTCCCATTTAATAGAGCTCTTTTGCTCCTGCAAACTTTCCTTGAGAGGAGCTAGCCTCTCAACCAAGATATTGCAGCATAATCTAACTGCCTCACAGCTTGACTCAGATGTAGTGCTCCCAGCAGTAAATCCCCCTTGAATTAAGCTCAATGTATCAGATTGTACCACTCGTACTTTATCCAAAAGATCTCCACTACCATCACACTGAATTGAACCAAGAGCAAAAGCAGCCATCTGTTTTACCTTAGTCCAGAGCCCCTGACCTAGTTCAATTCCTCCAACTTCAACAACAACAGACCCATCACTTAGAATACTTACTTTCCCTGGAGTTGGTCTCAATTGCACTTGATGCACTATGGGTACTCGAGAAATTCCTCTTTTCCGCCATTTATTACACCTATTAAATTCCTTTACCATCACATTCCTTTGGTTAAAGCTTGAAGATGTGGCCAACTTGTCCAAAATCAAAGGTAAAGTATACTCTAGAGGTTCACCTGCACTATCCTCATAAAATAAATTAAGGCTGTCATACGTGTGAAGATTTATGTTTCTCACATAATCCACTTCCATGGAAAGGGTAGATGCTACATGTTCAATTACAGCTTCAGCAATAAATGAACCCTGCACTTCTCCAGGGGCCCGCATAGCAGACCTACTGGGATTGTTTGTTTTGCATACCTTTATGTCGAAAGACAGAGCCCCCCAGTCATACTTCTTAAGTGCACCCAGAACATTGAGTGGCATTATTGTACTTATATCTGGGGACATCCCTGCATCAATCAATATATCAAGTTGTAAGGCTGTAATCTTCCCATCAGACTTGAATCCCACAGTATAAGTTATCTTCATGGGATGCCTTCCTCCTGCCATTATCATATCAGTCTTGCGATTGCAATACAACCTGACAGGGCGGTGTAATTTGTGTGCTGCTAGTGCGCATGCTGTTGCAACCTTTAATATCAGAATAGCAGAAAAAACTTCCATTATATGAAGGGAATCAAATCATTAAATTATCATAAACATGGGAAACATTAGTAGTTTTAACATTGGAAAGAAAAAAGTTTCATGAAAAGTTTCTAACATCAAAAAACCCAACATAGAAAAACTAAAAATTCTATGTCTATCTAGCTCAGTGAGATTTAAATTAGTTTTGTCCTAGGTTAACTAGTGGTGGATTCAGACTATTTAGAATCTCCAAAGAACCATCTCAACTAAGAATAATCTAGAACCCCAACTTCTCTTTTCCTTGTTACTTGTAATCATATTACACAAAATGGAAGAAAACAACTACATATTTTCTGCGAGTAGTAATGGAGTCAATCATACCATTTTTCTAGATAAAAACATTATCAGATGTTTGGGTTACGTTTGGTTGCTGAATTAATCAATTTACTCGTAAACTCAAAAACAATTGAAAGATTTTCTTTAGAGTAAATTGCTTTTTTTTTTTTTTTCTTCAAAGGAAACTGCTTGCTTATCTGTTGAAATATCATACTCATTTCTACAGTAATAACAAATATTTAATGTACACTTAAAATTGGAAGCCCTGAATTATAATTTAGTAAATTTACTCAAAAAGATGGAATATAAATATTCCTGCAGCTAATACTCACAGGCATGGCTTTTATGGCCTTTCCACCAAAGCCCCCTCCAACCCTTCTTGTAATTACACGCACACTATTTTCAGGAATACCAAGACACTTTGCAATGACAGAGTGAGAAAACTGAGGGCACTGACTTGAACTGTAAACCACCATGCAGTTGTCTTCATCTGGTACAGCAAGGGCAGTTTGTGTCTCCATGTAGAAATAGTATTGTGAACCAAGTTTGATCTGACATTAAGGCAAGCAAAGATCATAATTCTTTTTCTGTATATGTACATATATATATATATAAATCTAACAAGAAAAGTTGAATATCCTAAATTCAAATTAGAAGAGCAGGAAAGAGTGCAAAGGGACCGGGAAACAAACAATGACATATAGATGACAAGTACCTTAGCAGAAATAATCTTCTGATCAGCTAAAGCCATTCCTTTTGATATATCACCAACCTGTTTCGGGTATAAGAAAGGAGGAACCTCAAAAAAACTAGATCTGTTAACAGCCTCTTCTACAGATAGAATTGGTGGCTCTACATCTTCCATTTCATAATCAACCACCGCAATGTTTGCCGCCAAATCTGCATGTTTCTGTGTATCCGCAACCTAAAAAAGTTCTTTTGATGAGTAAATCAGAAACAGAATGCTCGTAAGGAAGGATCCATGACATCCTATTTTTGACACAAATTTTGACACAAGTTTTCAATGGGGCCCACTTGATATAGGAGTTTAACGATCCGAACCGTCGATTTTGTAGCTCTCCATTAAAACATCATCCTTGCAAAAAATTAGGTAAATCGAAAACCGTTTACCTACAAAGATTAAATGGTCAACATTTCAAGTGTTTATTTTGTTGCCCACTTAATCTTTATAGGTAAACAGTTTCCGATTGACCTAATTTTTTGCAAGGATAATCCTCTAATAGAGAACTAAAAGATAGACGGTTTGAATCGTTGAAATCCTATATGGAGTGGGCCCTATTGAAAACTTGTGTCAAAATTTGTGTAAAAAAAAGGATGCCATGGATCTGCCCCCATTTATTTATATAAATATTTTACATTTATTCAAAAAACAAGATTGCCAGATGATAACAATGGAATCATGGAATTACCACAAAAGCAAGAGGCTGACCAGCACATTGAGTAAGGTCATCAGCAAAAAGAGGTTCACAACCAAATACAGTCTTAGCTCCCACGTTTTCCCCGCCATTGGGGATATCTTTAATAGATATGACTGCAAAAACTCCATCTGGATGTGGTTTAGTTTTGAATTTGATTCCCTTCACCCGTGCCAAAGGCTTTGTGCTATAAATGAATGCTCCATGCAAGCAATTTGTTGGTGACGGAATGTCATCTACATACACAGCCTCACCTACATGTTGATTGGCAAGAATGAGATAAGCACTTTAGCTGCAAGAGCGTGAAGCAATAAACTCAAGAAATTATAAAAATTAAATGGAAAAGATATGTGGTCAGTTCAATCAAAATTAATCATGAGACGGATGTCACGGATCATAAAAGAAATATTAAAGTCCTTCCAATCCACTGTTTCTTGGCTGGATGAAACATAAATCCAGCTTGGTAACAAAAGCTAGGGTCAAACCCAACTTGGTACAAAAGCTAGGGACAGAATGATTTTTAAAAAGGTCTGTTTAGAAATTATAACATGAATAAAATGTTGTGAATTTTAAAGGAAGAGTGGGGGGAGGAAGGGAGGGATATTGTTTATTGTTTATTGCTATAAACAATAAAATAACATAACAGTGGACAAGAAGTCCACTCCAGAAATACAAAAAAAAACACTGATTACACATAAATATACTATTTCTGTGCAAACAAAAACCAAACCCCACAATTAACCCCAAAGCTTTCCAAACTAACAGAATAGCAGATAGAGACAGCGAAGAAAAAGGACAAATGAAAAACAAAAAAACACATGCACAGGGAAAGAGATTATTTCTAGCAACAAAATATAACCTAAGCCCAGAGACTGAAGATTTAAATTTTTCTATATCATCAGACCTTAAATGTGAGTAATAAGTTTAAAACAAATATATCACCATTAGCATCAAAGAGACCAAAAAAAGGATACTAGTAATTTGACACCCTCATAATCATGTAAAGAATAACAAACCTGAAGCTTGGATGGCAGCCCCAGATTTTGTAATTGGCTCACCAACTGGATAATACTCTGTACTTGAATTGAGCACCTGTTTAGCAGATGATAGAACAGATGGAATCTTATCATTATAACTTTGGTTCTTTTTTGGCATGGAAGCCTTGGCCAACAAAGTATATTCCAAGAAACCATCAGAAATTTCAGCTTCACTGTCAATAAAGGGACTAAAGAACTCAAATAGAAAACTGCTAGCCAAGCTTGACCTGTAAGCAGGAGCCATAGTGCCTTCTTCGGGAACCACAGTAGCTCTTACTAATTTAATAGCTTCATACAAAACACCAGCACTCAGCAATTTTCCAGTTAAAAATTCCTCAACCTTTCTTGCTCTAATTGCATGTTTAGTCCCATAAGCACCAAAAGACAGACAACAGTGATCTACCCTAATTCCAGTAAAAGTATTACATGAAGAAACTTCAGCCAAGAAGGCAGCATTTAAGTAAGGCAATGTGTTTCCTAGCGGTCTGGGTGCAGCTCGATAGGTTTCAAACAGCATCATGGTGTTGGTTTCTGGAGAAACTTTTCTAACAGCATCCCAATTTGGGATTTTAACACTTAGAAGTACACTTTTGGGATCCAATGGAGATCTTTTCAGCAAATCCTCCAACATAATCATTTCAGATCTAGTACCACTAATTATATCTACTGTTGAATCCACAGCAAGAAGTATTGTAGCAATATCTGAAGGAAAACATTTTCTTTGTGCCATCACCAAATTCCCTCCTATACTAGCTGTATTTCTGACAAACCCTGAAGCAATTTTCTCCAAATGATTGGAAATTCTTTTAAACACTACCTCACCTCTCGAGAGAAATTCAACTTTGCTGTTTTTCTTTAAAGCTTCAATAACCTTAGAGATTGTAACAACTGCTCCAATCTCAACCCCTGTTGGCTCCATCCTAATCATTGATAGTTCGGGAACATTTTTGAGATCAATGTATCTGTCATAGCCTCTTAGCTCTTTGTAATAACCCATCCCTGTGTTACCAACAACTAATTTCATCTCACTTTTATTATTCAAATCAGTTTCTTTTAATAAGCTTTGAAGCTCCTCAACACTAACAGGATTGTACCAACCATATCTCTTAGGATCCAAATGCGTAGCAGACCTGATTTCATTTCTTAAAAACTCAGGAAACGTACAAATCTCACCATTATGGCTATATAGAGGTAAATTATTTATCTTTACTTCCTTACTGTCTCCCTTTCTCCAAAAAGAGTTGAACCCCAAATCCTCCATATCAACATCAGCTGAAAAACTCTTGCAGGCATCAGCAATTGATCGATACCCAGTACAACGACAGAGGTTTCCTGCAATAGCCTTTTCAGCTTCAGAAACAGTCAGCTTGGAGAAGCCAGGAGGGGGCTCCTCTCGATTGGTCTTGTCAGCATTGACAAGAGCTCCAAAGAGTGAAACACACATGCCGGGAGTACAAAAGCCGCATTGAGAAGCATGGAAACCAGAGATCCTTTGGTGAATTGGGTGGAACCCATCTTTGCTATTTCCAAGGCCTTCAGATGTTGTAATCGAGCATCCATTTATGCTGCAAAGTAGTGTGAGACATGAACTTACAGTAAAATCTTCCACTTTGTCAAGAACAGGGTCGTACTTGGACAGTAGCACAACACAAGCACCACAACCACCTGCAACCATATTTTTAAGCTTATTAAACCGTCTCCAACTTTCTGGGGATGATTCATAATCAGACATAATAAGAATGTTAAAAGGTTAGCAAACACAATTTATAACAAGAAATAGAAAGATTATTACTGCAAAGCCTGAAATTACAGACTCATCAGCATAAAAGAACCCTTTTACTTTGGTTTACAATAAATTACTGCAACATTATTTTAGATAATACACCAAAATTCAGAATATGACCTACTTTTTCTTTTCCTAAGTTAGAAAAAAGAGTACAGTTACATCAACAAGCATTAACCAGCACTCAGACAAAGCCTTCAAATGAACCTTTCTATTTGCATATATATACACATCAGAGCAGACACAAACAAAACCATATCCTCTAAAACGTCAAAAGACCAGTACAACTGTATAACACAGTCAAGTTCAACATAGAGGAAACTAAACACACCAATCACTCTGACCCAGAAAACGAAATTACACCAATCACAAAGAGACACACACATATGTATATAGAGAGAAAGAGGACCTTCGCCACAGCCGAGCTTGACACTTTTGAAGCGAGTCTGGGTACGCAAGAACTCAAGCAAAGTAGTTGAAGGGTCGACAGTTGGGAGCTCAAACCTCTCCCCATTAACAGCGAAAACCAGAGTAGCTCTTCTTGTGGCTTCTGTTTCGGCCATAATTTCCGAGACCCACTGAACTTCAGAGGCAGAGGTACAGCTACCACCGATACTAAATCACACATCACTCCAAATCCCATTCACTCCAGAAAAAGGAAAACACTAATTCAGAAGATTCGACACCATGATGTCACCATCAGACCAATCAATTCTTTATTCCCTTGTCGATTGTCATTTTCTCCATACGTTTTAGAGCATTTTCAAACGGGTATCTAACCGACTTCTTGATCCTCTACCACGAAAACTAGGCTTTCATTCAATCTGACTGTTGAAAAATATTCAACGATTCAGATCACGCCACGTCAGCTATGCGGAGGAAAAGAACGTCCTATCTTTGTCTCTTGTCATGGAAAAAGAAATAGAAAAGGAATTTAAGGAAGGTGATGATGCGTTTGGTATGGGGTTGACTGTTGACCACGGAGAGAGATTTTTGGACTTTTGGTAGAGAGAGAAGGACTTGGAAATCTGTTGGAATTGGATTATTTGAGGTTCAGACGGTATCTCTGAATATTCGAAAGAAAATGGAGGAAAATTGACGGCGTGTACATATAAAAGAGTTGGTTGACACGTACGTTGGAGGACGAGAACGACGTGTGCAACATATGGTTGTTTTAGACTGATATTCGTGCAATAATTCAAGACTCTAGACTTTTGAAATGAAATTGGTGGAACAAAGTGAAATTCATGCATGAAATTAATAAATTTGAAAATTTCATCTCCCATTTTGAGGTTTTGAAATATTAACAAAAATTCAATTGTTTTAATTTAAATTTTTAACAAAATCAAAAATTCTTTTAAAATTTTTATATCTTTTAACCCTCAAAATTTTTTCGAAATTTAAAATTTAATTTTTAAAATTCATGGTATAATTAACAGACCGCTCATGAAATTAACCCTACGAAGCAATGAACCTTATCACCAAAATTGTCTTTATAATATACAATGGATAAAACCATTTCAACTCTCTGTTATATGGCTATTTACACTCGGTCAATAGTGTCCCACAACAAGTAGATATCCTGCACTCCTAGGTGGAAAAAAGACCAACAAAATCATCTAACTTCACACACACAATGAAACACGAATCTATTTCCTTGCACCGGAACATTATGAACAAAATTGAGAAGAACGCTATGCTGCACATCTAATGGAGCTATGCTGCACATCAAGGCCTAATGAATCCCACACATTAGCTGGACACATAAAATGTACCCCAAAAAGTAAACGGTTTCAATTATACACTAATATTACCGAAATTAAAATTTGGGAAGGTGAAGTATACCCCCAAGGGGTGACCAAAGTATTGTTCTTTTGGGAATGCCATGTTGATGATCGATGCACTGTGATCAACATCTTCTATCGGCCTAAAAATTAAAAATAATAATAATAAAATTTTTGTACATACCTACAAAAATTACTACATGACTTCAAATTGAATCAAAACATTCAAACCCAAAAAAAAATGATTTGGGTTGTAGCTCTATACTCGGAGTTGAATACACATTTTACACATTTTCTTTTCAACCCAAACTAAATTCACTACCCGTAATTGCTGAATTCACCACCTTATTTTAAAAATTTCAATTTTACCTTTCGATAGATAACCACCGAATAGTCATTCTACAAGTATCTGCCAAACTTTGGTGAGTTATTCGATAATTATCTGCCGAATATTGATAAAGGTTTCAGTAGATAACTACCGAATGGTCATTTTACAGATATTTGCCGAACTTTGGTGGATTATTCAATAGTTATTTGTCGAATATTAGTGCAGATTTCGGTAGATAACTACTGAATAAGTGTTGGCGATTTCATCTTCATTTTGCAAGAGAGGGTAAAATAGGAAACAAGTTAAACAAAATATGTTAGGATGGTGACTCTGAGGGTGGTGGATTTAGCCTCGATCTGTCTTTTTTGAACATAAATAACATATGAACCGACTAAACCGTGTAGTTGAGTTGGGCCACAGCGGTTGATTCATTGGGCTCTCCTTAGGGACGGGCTTGAATGCATTCCAAGTAGGTCTCGACAGCTTGCAGGCCACATAGCTCCTTCACAACAGGCATGGTAGCAGGAACATCCAACTGGAACATTGAGGGAGATCCATCTACGCTGCCGCCCCATTCAACAAACTGTTTCCGGGATTCTTTAATAGCAGCTCTTGTAGCGCAGTGAACTGACACCGCTAGAAGTAATGGTGGCTCACCAGAAGCTGCACCAAAACATATTCAAGTCAGATTTGTTGCTAGACATCATTTTGTGATAGCATACAAAGGCCTCTATTTCATGAATCCAAGTTTCACATAAGCTTAAGCCCCATTAAGGAAGGGTACACTGGTAAAACAATATTATATCATTAGTAAAAATTGGGACCTCTTAATATACTTATAGAAAATATAGTAGTTATTATACTTAATACTAAGGCAATTCTTTAAAATGTTAAGATATGCTTAATACTAATAATATAGTAAATATAGCACATTATACAGGTCTATCATCAAATATAGAACAATTAACATGCATCTACAGCACAAGGCTTACGCCTTCATGGACCGCCACAAAACACAGGGATGCCTGAGCCATTCTACTGCCTCATCTCCTCCACTCGCACCTCAAGGGGCATATCTGCCTCATCTTTTAAAATACTAATGACAACAGCTAAAGAGGAAATGATAATTTTCTTGTTTATATACATACAATTACATTCTCTTTTTTTATATTTCAATTTCTGTAACACGATTCTCCAGCATAATCAGATATGTTTTTGAACTTTGAGATGCTTAAAAGTGTTCCAGGCATGGTATGTTCTTAACAAGAACAATTTCAGCAAAAAGTTTGAATGACATACCTTTTGAAGAGAGAATGCGTTTCTTGTGATGTCCGCTATTCAGTATTTCCACATTGAACTGTTTGGATATGGTGTCTATCGTAGGAATCTTATATGTCCATGTACCTTCAGCGACCACCAATCCATCAGAGTTTGTCAGGTATTCTTCAAGCATGAAAAACCCAATTCCTTGAACAAAAGCACCTTCGATCTGCAAGAACCAACATGTAATCATAAATGTTATAAAACCGCATAGACACTTGCGGCTGAATGAAATTTAATATATCTCAAGGTATATTTATACAGGATACATAATACCATTTAAGGTAAGTCAACTATACAGCTATGACATTAATTCCTAGCTAAATAAGGAAAACCTATATACACGCTAACTCTCCCCCTCAAGTTGGTGCATAGATATCGCTCATGCCCAACTTGGATAGCGATGCATGGAATGGACCACTAGCAACAGCGTGAGTCATCATATCAGCCAGCTGATCCGTACTCCTAATATAAGGAACCTCTATCACACCAACATCTAGATTATCCTTGATGTAGTTCCTGTCAAGTTCAACATGTTTGGTTCGATCGTGCTGTACAAGATTATTAGCAATCTCAATAGCCGCCGTGTTATCACAAAAGAGCATCATCGGTTTCTGAGGACCATACCCGAGTTCACCTAAGAGAATTTTGAGCCAAGTAATCTTTGTAGTCGCATGATGAAGGGCACGGTATTCAGCTTCTGCACTAGACAGTGATACCACATTCTGTTTCTTACTCCGCCAAGTCACCAAATTTCCTCCAACAAATGACACATACCCTGAAGTAGACTTCCTATCCAATCTGGACCCAGCAAAGTCAGAATCAGTGTATCCCACAATATCTAGGTGTCCATGCCTGGAGAACATAATACCTTTACCTGGAGAGGACTTTAGATAAGCCAAAATACGATTCACTGCATCCATGTGTCGGTTGCTCGGATTATGCATGAATTGACTCACAACACTAACTGCATATGATATGTCAGGCCTAGTATGAGCTAGATAGATCAACTTCCCTACTAGCCTCTGATACCTTTCCTTGTTTGTCGGAACCTGATCAGGATAGATAGTCAGACCATGATTCACCTCAATAGGAGTATCCACAGGTTCGCAGGCAGAGTTACCAGTTTCAGCCAAGAGATCTAATGTATACTTCCGTTGAGAGAGGAAAATTCCTTGCTTGGACCGAGACACTTCAATGCCCAAGAAGTATTTTAGAGCTCCTAAATCCTTCATTTCAAATTCCTTAGCCAAATAACCCTGAAGCTTCTCTATCTTACTTGGATTACTGCCTGTAACAATCATGTCATCAACATAAACAATAAGCAAGGTAATATCATCACCATCTCATTTATAGAACAGGGTGTGATCTGCCAAGGCTTGCTTAAAACCATATGCCTTCATTGAGTGGCTTAATCTGCCAAACCAAGCCCTCGGCGACTGTTTCAGTCCATAAAGTGCCTTTTTCAGCTTGCATACCTTGCCTCCTTTCGGTGTAAATCCCGGAGGAGGATCCATATACACCTCCTCTATCAGATCACCATGAAGAAAAGCATTCTTCACATCAAACTGTTGTAATGACCAATCCAAATTAGCTGCAAGAGAAAGTATGACTCTAACAATGTTCATCTTGGCCACAGGAGCAAACGTCTCTCGATAGTCAATCCCATAAGTCTGGGTGTAACCCTTGGCAACCAGTCTAGCCTTGTACCTGTCGACTGTACCATCTGATTTATATTTCAATGTAAAAACCCACTTACACCCTACTGTCTTCTTTTCCTGAGGTAACTCGACCATCTCCCAAGTAGAATTCTTCTGGAGTGCCTTCATTTCTTCTACCATAGCAGACTTCCACTTGGGATCTCCAAGAGCTTCCTGAAAATGACTAGGAACAGACACAGAAGACAACTGAAGGGCAAAAGCAAGGTGAGACTTAGACAAACGATGATAAGAGACAAAATCTGACATAGGATAAACTACATTAGAAGATGATTTGGAAAAGCCCAACCTATTAGGCTCTCTACAATCACGAAGGGGATATCTTCTATCCGGACCACCAACTTGTGAATCCAAGTCAGCAGATTCTGAAGTTACAGGGTTAGGATTCAAATCAGTATCTGAAACTGAAGCTATAGGGAAAGAAACATGTATCTCAGAGTCGATCTTAGAAGAGTAATTTGATGGCATGGTAGTATCATCAAGAGGAGTACTGAAATTAGAGGGAGGCACAGCAGTAGTAACTTTGTTTCTCCTAGTATAGCCTTTTTGGAACAACCGGGCCGGCCTTTCCTTAGGTTCGGATTCAGCCATCACAGGATCAAAACCCGAAACAGCTGAATCCTCCCCCTTACCCGAAATCCACAATCTCTTTTCATCCAACCACAATTGTTCCTCTTCCTTAGTTCGAATCTCCCCCTGAAGAGGTACCATAGAGACTTCCCCAGAAAAATAAGACACACGCTCACAAAACTCAACATCCATGGACATATAGATTTTACCTGTAGGAGGATGAAAACATTTATACCCCTTTTGAGAATTAGAGTAACCAAGAAAAACACACCTAAGAGCACAGGGATCAAGTTTATCCCTATGAAGAGAGTGAACATGAACAAAACAAACACAACCAAAGACCGTAGGGCAAAGATTTAGGGCAGAAGGGATAGGATGAAATCGTGACAACATCTGCAATGGGGTCTGATAGTCAATGATACGAGCAGACATTCTATTGATAAGAAAGACAGCAGTCATGACAGCATCAGCCCAGAAGCGTTTCGGAACATGCATAGTAAAACATAAGGCCCGTGCCACCTTAAGAAGATGACGGTTCTTACGTTCTGCTATGCCGTTCTGTTGTAGCGTGTAGGCACACGTCGTCTGGTGGATGATGCCATGTGTATAGAAATCAGTAAATGACTGATTAACAAACTCACGACCATTGTCATAATGAAATACCTGAACCTGAGAATTAAACTGTGTGATAATCATTTTGTAAAATTTAGGAATAACATGGATAACATCACTCTTAGACTTTAGCAAGTACACCCAGCTCACCCGAGTACAGTCATCAATAAAAGACACAAAATATTTATGACCAGAAGCAGAAGGAGTAGAAAACGGACCCCAAACATCTGTATAAACACATGAAAAAGGAATAGAGCTTTTATTGAAACTCACTTTAAAAGAAACACGATGGTTTTTTGCATAAATGCACTGTTCACACCTTAAACTAGAAACAGGAATATTGATAAACAACCTAGGAAACAAACGTTCTAGATAGACAAACGATGGATGTCCAAGACGACAATGCCATAAAAGAATCTTCTCCCTTTCAGACCCTCCTCTTCCTACTTGAAGCCCACGGCTAGACTCTGACTGCAATTGTCGGGTCCCCTCTAAGTAGTAAAGACCCCCTCTCTCCCTACCAGTGCCAATCGTCATCTTCGTGAGATTGTCCTGAAAAACACAGTGAGTAGAATGAAAGGTCACAGAACAATTAAGACTTTTAGTAATCTGGCTAATGGAGAGGAGACTATTAGAGAGATTAAGTGTAAGCAAAACAGAAGACATGGAGAATGAAGGAGAAAGAGAGACAGTCCCGGCCCCTGTAATCGGCATGGGAGTCCCATCGGTAACCTGAACAGACTTAACAGGCGGAGGTATTAGAGAACTGAACAAGGAAGACTTACTAGTCATATGATCAGTAGCCCCTGAATCAATAACCCAAGTGTTAGTAGAAGAAAGGAATGCAAAACCAAAATTACCTCCTCCTTGGGAAGAAACTCGAGAGACCTGAGAAGCAGAAGAGGGACATGTGTCAGCAAGGGCAGACTGAGAGGGTTTCTTGTTCCTTCTCTCGGCTTGCTTAAGCTTGTACCACTCCGGGTAACCATGCTTCTTCCAGCAAACATCCACCACTGTATGTCGAGTACTATTGCAATGAGTGCAGAGGCGAGCAGAAGGCTCAGAGGAAATAGCAAGAGGGGCTAGGGGTGGGCATTTAAACCGAAAACCGGGTGCACCGTACCGAACCGAGGGGAAAAAAATCGTAAAAAACCGTTTTGACCAAAACTGGTCAACACCGGGTCAAAACTGGACTGGACCGGTCCAATCCAGTTCCGGTCCGATTTTTCACTTCCCAGAACTAGACTGGACTGGATTGGACCGTTTAATTAATATATATTTTTAATTTTTATATATATTTAATTTTTACACAATTTTTATACAATTTTTATACACTTTATAAACATTTTTATACACATTTTTACACACATTTTTACATACATTTTTACACACATTTTACACATTTTAGATAATAAAATTAATATTAACCTAGCTATATTTTAGACCATAAAATATATTTTATATAACCATATGGCATATTATTCTATATATATAATAATGTTTTAGTATATAATTTTAGTTATACCTTTTATAATAAAATTAATATATTTTTTATACTCTATAATCTATATACTAAACCCTATATAGTATATACTAAAATTATTATAGTTATAGGATATAGACTTATAGTATATAGTTAATTAGTTATAAACTTCTAATAGAGGAAATTATGTGTTAGGGTTTAGGGTTTAAAGTTTAAAAGAAACCCTATAATCTAATAAGTATATAAGTATATAAGTATATAACATATATAACTATATACCCAATTGAAACCCCAATTAGACTCATTGTCAACTATAACCCTATACCCTAATACAATTATAACCATATACCCTAAACCATATTAATTAGTTAATTACTCTATACATATATTATATATAAGTAATAAGTATATAAGTATATAACATATATAACTATATACCCAATTGAAACCCTAATTAGACTAATAGTCAACTATAACCCTATATCCTAATACATTATAACCATATACCCTAAACTATATTAATTAGTTAATTACTCTATACATATATTATATATAAGTAATAAGTATATAAAACCAATTGAAACCCCAATTAGACTCATAGTCAACTATAACCCTATCCCCTAATAAAATTATAACTATATACCCTAAACTATATTAATTAGTTAATTACTCTATAGTCTCTATACATATATTATATATAAGTAATAAGTATATAAACTGTTAACATATATAATTATATAAGTATATAAAACCAATTGAAACCACAATTAGACTCATAGTCAACTATAACCCTATACCCTAATACAATTATAACCATATACTCTAAATTATATTAATTAGTTAATTACTCTATACATATATTATATATAAGTAATAAGTATATAAGTATATAACATATATAATTATATAAGTATATAAACCTAATTGAAAATTTGAAACCCCAATTAGACTCATAGTCAACTATAACCATATACCCTAAATTATATTAATTACTCTCTACATATTTAACATATATAACTAATTAACTATATAAGTATAATTATATAACCACAATTGAAACCCCAATGAAAATTAAAACCCCAATTTAATTACAAGTGTTTAAGTGACTTAAGTGTTTAAAAAATTAAAACTCCAATTTAATTACAAAACTCAAACAGACAAACAAGTAAACAACTGAAGTCAACTAGTCAAGTACTCAAGTCACAATTCAGTATTCACTAAGACACTAAACATTAAACAAGTAAAACAGTCAAAGTTTCAAAATTATCAAATATCAAAGTCTGAAAGTCTGAAACCCTCAGCCCTCACGCCGCAGCCCGAGCCCGCAGTCCAGACCTCACGCCGCAGCCCGAACCCGCAGTCCAGACCTCACGCCGACTCGGTCTTCCTCACGCCGTCGCGGTCTTCCTCACGCTGTGTCCGTCGCCGAGTCGCCCCCACCATCTTCCTCTCTTCCAGTCGCCGTCGCCGTCGTCGCGATCTTCCTCTCTCGATCTCTGACTCTCTCTGCGCCTCTCAATCTAGCTCGATCTCTCACTCTCTCAGCGCTTCTCAACTATCTCGATCTCTCACTCTCTCACACTCTTTCAGTTATGTGTACTGCTTTTAATAGATGGGAAACTGAATTATATCTTGCACATGTTAAGCTCCAATATTCATTTGTTGTTTGTATGCTTAGGCTTGATTTTGTGTTAGGGGTTTGATTTAGGGTTTGATTTGGGATTAGGGATTACTGATTTTGGGTTAGGGATTTACTGATTTTGGGTACTGATTTTTCTCTAGCTGGGATGTATGTATTCAATCAAATGGTGTTCAGTGTCGAATTTCACAATGGTTTGTTTCTTAATTTCTTGGTTGATTTGGGGTTGTGAATCTGTTTGGTGGCTTGTAGCAGTACAATTTTTGGTCCAGCCCCAATCAGTGCACCGGACCAAACTGAACTTGTTACAGTTCAGTTTGGTCCAGTTCTGGTGCAAAATGTACAGTTCTCAGCACCGGACCGGACTGGATAACCTCCACAGTCCAGTGCACAGTTTGGGAGGAGAACTGAATTGGACTGGACCGTGCCCACCCCTAGGAGGGGCTGGCCGAAAGCTGCTTTTCTGGGCTACCAGGGCTGAAGCCATAGAACTATCTTCAGTTCCCATGGTGACCTGTCGTTGTGCTTCGCAACGAACCAGTGAGTAGGCTTCTTCCAGGCTTGGTAAAGGAGAAGCAGCCAAAACACGACTGCTAACTTGATCCAAACTGTGATCAAGACCTGCAAGAAACATATAAACCCGATCCTCAGCTATACGCTTCCTCTATTTCTCAGCATCAGCTGTACACTCCATATCATTAGGCCGTCGATAATCTAACTCCCTGAAAATAGAGTTCAGCTCATTATAGTACTCAGTGAGAGGTCGGCCACCCTGACGCAATTGAAAGGTCTTCTTCATCAATTCATAAACCTGAGAAGAGTCAGAGGCATCAAGATAGCTCCTCTTAACAGCATCCCAAACCTCCTTCGCTGTTCCACACTGAACGAAATGAGACATGAGGTTGGGCGTCATGGAGTTGATGAGCCATGACTTCACTATGACATCTGCAGCTTCCCACTCATCATAGGTCGGATCAGTCTCTGCAGGTGCAACCTTCCTACCTGTAATATAGCCCTTCTTATTTCTGCCGGCAATATGCATCTCCAAAATCTTAGACAAAATACGATAATTAGTACCATCCAATTTGATATGGATTGGAGAATAAGTCTCCTGAAAAGTCACAATGGATGACATCTTGTTTTCAGAAATCACAGAGGTCTCGCTGGCAGAGGCAGTGACAATTTCGTCAGACATAGGATGCGGCTAGGATTTCTTTCAAAGAAAGATTGAGGCTAAGGTTTCGGCTTGGCTGATCGGCACCTTCCTATTTGGCTAGGGTTTGTTGATGGTGTTTAGCTAGGGTTTTAAGAAAGGAAGATAGGTTAACAGCAGCACAAGAGAAGAGCTGGAGTTGCTCTTGGAAGGGTGCGGCAGCAGCAATTCTTCAGGTTAGGGTTTCAGCAAGAACAAAGAAATTTTTTTTTTCCCGGTACTGTAGCGGCGACACTGTAGCGCGAAAAAAAAAAAACTTTGGAAAACCTAGATCTCTAGGCTCTGATACCAACTTGATAATATGGCTGAATGAAATTTAATATATCTCAAGGTATATTTATACAGGATACATAATACCATTTAAGATAAGTCAACTATACAGCTATGACATTAATTCCTAGCTAAATAAAGAAAACCTATATACACGCTAACTTAGACCACAAGCCAGTGAAGACTACCACAAAGAATATGAAAAATTCTTCTAGGTCAATTCTGCCCCCTCGTTTCCTCATATACGATCGTATACATTTGACTGCAACAACACATAGCTTGTAGACTATAAATAAGACCTGACTAAACATTGAACTTAAGTAGTATGTAAGCTCATTAACCTGTCCTAAATCCACAGCAGGGTTGAGACTCTGACCACAATCGTATATGATATCTGATCGCAAAATTCTGGTTTCTCCAGTTAGAAGATTTACCTCCACCTGCCACCAGATAGTTTCATTCTTATCACTGCAGAATCTTTACTCAATAGTAATTGATATTCATACTGAGTATGATATTGCATTATGACTTGCTCTACAATATGGTAAGATTGCTAAAGACAAACTTGCCTCACTCACTGCAGCACCATAGTTAAGGTAGTGCTTGCAAGTAAAATCAGGGGAATAGAAAGAGCTTGCTGGTAAGTTCAAAGCTTGCATGTATGCCTGCATTTTCACAGAAGAATGATAATGACAGAGACAACATATATCAATTTGCATATCTTATAAGAAAATGCAAGTTAGAGAAATGTTGTCATTGCTGTGGCTTTCAAAAGAAATAAAGAGAAGCTACTGTGAAATAGCATTAGTAGAAAGCTAAGGGTCCATTTGGGAGGAATGATTTCAAATCTAGGGATAAAGTTAAAATTATATATAGTTAAATTGCTTGATTGTAGAATTAATTTAGAAGAAAAAGAAAAAACACATGGATTTCAAATGATTCCTTGTACATGGTTATTTTTTTTTTTAAGATGAACTATTTATTAAACACAGCAAACAAAATTACATCAGCAATAGACAAGGCGTCCATTGAAAGAATAAGAAAGACAAGCTAAACTGTCGACTACATAGAAACTGAAACTACCCAATAACAGAACGAAGTTAAATAATAGATGCTTCCAATCTAACAAGATGGAAGAGAGGGGGGTGTCTTTGAACTCTGATGAGGCTGAAGCCCAAAAAGAGGACAAAAACCTCACCCTTTCCCATAGATCCTCCACTCCTACCCCAGTTATATTATCAAAAATCCTTCTGTTCCTTTCATTCCACACTGCCCACAAAACAGCCAATCTGCAGCAATCCCATAAAACTTTGGCTCTCTTTCCTCTACCAAAAGCAGCATGAGATTCACTAAGAAAAGCAAGGCAACCATCCAAATGTTTTAAATACATGGTTATTTCAAATACATTCTATCTAATGTTTTAAAGTTTCTTTGTTTTTTTTTTTTAACTAATTTAACCTTATTGTCAAATCCAAATCCTTTCTCTTAAATCATTTCATCCAAATGGACCATAAGAGAGCTTTTGGCTGTGGATAAGGGCAAATTTGGAACTTCGACAAATTTCATTAAATACAAAAAATTATATAAAAAACCCACAGTAGTTTTCAAAAGTACCCTCTCACTCCTCATATAAAAATTCAATTGATTCATTTATAGAAATAAAAAAATAAAAAAAGTGAAGCAACAATAAATCCAAATGGAATACCTGTTCAATAAGCATCTCCCATTTAATAGAGCTCTTTTGCTCCTGCAAACTTTCCTTAGAGTAGCTAGCCTCTCAACCAAGATATTGCAGCATAATCTAACTGCCTCGCAGCTTGACTCAGATGTAGTGCTCCCAGCAGTAAATCCCCCTTGAATTAAGCTCAATGTATCAGATTGTACCACTCGTACTTTATCCAAAAGATCTCCACTACCATCACACCGAATTGAACCAAGAGCAAAAGCAGCCATCTGTTTTACCTTAGTCCAGATCCCCTGACCCAGTTCAATTCCTCCAACTTCAACAACAACAGACCCATCACTTAGAATGCTTACTTTCCCTGGAGTTGGTCTCAATTCCACTTGATGCACTATGGGTAATCGAGAAATTCCTCTTTTCCACCATTTATTACATCTATTAAATTCCTTTACCATCTCAGTCCTTTGGTTAAAGCTTGAAGACGTGGCCAACTTGTCCAAAATCAAAGGTAAAGTATACTCTAGAGGTTCACCAGCACTATCCTCATAAAATAAATTAAGGCTGTCATACGTGTGAAGATTTATGCTTCTCACATAATCCACTTCCATGGAAAGGGTAGATGATACATGTTCAATTACAGCTTCAGCAATAAATGAACCCTGCACTTCTCCAGGGGCCCGCATAGCAGACCTACTGGGATTGTTTGTTTTACATAACTTTATGTCGAAAGACAGAGCTCCCCAGTCGTACTTCTTAAGTGCACCCACAACATTGCGTGGCAATACTGTACTTACATCTGGGGACATCCCTGCATCAATCAATATATCAAGTTGTAAGGCTGTAATCTTCCCATCAGACTTGAATCCCACACTATAAGTTATCTTCATGGGATGCCTTCCTCCTGCTATTATCATATCAGTCTTGCGATTGAGATACATCCTGACAGGGCGGTGTAATTTGTGTGCTGCTAGTGCGCATGCTGTTGAAACCTAAAATAGCAGAATAGCAGAAAAAACTTCCAATAAACGAAGGGAATCAAATCCTTAAATTATCATAAACATGGGAAACATTACTAATCTAACATTCGAAAGAAAAAAGTCTCATGAAAATTTTTTAAGTCTACATCAAAAAAACCCAACATAGAAAGACTAAAAATTCTGTGTCTATCTAGCTCAGTGAGATTTAATTTAGTTTTGTCCTAGGTTAACTAGTGGTGGATTCAGAAAATTTAGAATCTCCAAAGAACCATCTCAACTAAATATAATTTAGAACCCCAATTTCTCTTTTCCTTGTTACTTGTAATCATATTACAAAAATTGGAAGCATACAACTAGATATTTTCTGTGAGTAGTAACGAAGTCAATCATACCATTTTTCTAGATGAAAACAATATCAGATGTTTGGGTTTTGTTTTGTTGCTGAATAAATCAATTTACTCATAAATTCAAAAGAAATTGGAAGATTTTCTTTAGAGTAAGATTTTTTTTTTTTTTAAATTTTAATATTCAAAGGAAACTGCTTGCTTATCTGTTGAAATATCATACTCAATTCTACAGTAATAACAAATATTTAATGTAAACTTAAAATTGGAAGCCCTCAATTATAATTTAGTTAATTTACTCAAAAAGATGGAATATGAATATTCCTGCAGCTAATACTCACAGTCATGGCTTTTATGGCCTTTCCACCAAAGCCCCCTCCAACCCTTCTTGTAATTACACGCACATTATTTTCAGGAACACCAAGACACTTTGCAATGACAGAGTGAGCAAACTGAGGGCACTGACTTGAACTGTAAATAACCATACAGTTTTCTTCATCTGGTACAGCAACGGCAGTTTGTGTCTCCATGTAGAAATAGTATTGTGAACCAAGTTTGATCTAACAGTACGGTAAGCACAGATCACAAATTCTTTTTCTGTATATGTACATACATATGTATACAGTATATATATATATAAATATATAAATCTAACGAGAAAAGTTGAATATCCAAAATTCAAATTAGAAAGAGCAGGAAAGAGTGCAAAGGGGCCGGGAAATAAACAATGACATATAGATGACAAGTACCTTAGCAGAAATAATCTTCTGATCAGCTACAGCCATTCCTTTTGATATATCACCAACCTGTTTCGGGCATAAGAAAGGAGGAACCTCAAAAAAACTAGATCTGTTAACAGCCTCTTCTACAGATAGAATTGGTGGCTCTATATCTTCCATTTCATAATCAACCATCGCAATGTTTGCCGCCAAATCTGCATGTTTCTGTGTATCCGCAACCTAAAAAAGTGCTTTTGATGAGTAAATCAGAAACAGAATGCTAATAAGGAAGAAAATGTATTTGTATATAATTTATTTATATATAAATATCTTACAGTTATTCAAACAACAAGATTGCCAGATGATAACAATGGAATCATGGAATTACCACAAAAGCAAGAGGCTGACCAGCACATTGAGTAAGGTCATCAGCAAAAAGAGGTTCAGAACCAAATATAGTCTTAGATCCCACGTTTTCTCCACCATTGGGGATATCTTTAATAGATATGACTGCAGAAACTCCATCTGGATGTGGTTTAGTTTTGAATTTGATTCCCTTCACCCGTGCCAAAGGCTTTGTGCTATAAATGAATGCTCCATGCAAGCAATTTGTTGGTGACGGAATGTCATCTACATACACAGCCTCACCTACATGTTGGTTGGCAAGAATGAGATAAGCACTTTAGCTGTCAATAGCGTGAAGCAATAAACCCAAGAAAATATAAAAATTAAATGGAAAAGATATGCGGTCAGTTCAATCAAAACTAATCATGAGACGGATCATAAAAGAAATATTAAATTCATACCAATCCACTGTTTCTTGGCTGGATGAAACATAAATCCAGCTTGGTAACAAAAGCTAGGGACAGAATGATTTTTAAAAAGGTCTGTTTAGAAATTATATCATGGATAAAAAGTTGTGAATTTTAAAAGGGGAGTGGAGGGAGGGAGGGAGGGATATTGTTTATTGTTTATTGCTATAAACAATAAAATTAACATAACATTGGACAAGAAGTCCACTCCAGAAATACCGAAAAAACACTGATTACACATAAATATACTATTTCTGTGCAAACAAAAACCAAGGCCCACGATTAACCCCAAAAGCTTTCCAAACTAACAGAATAGCAGAAAAAGACACTCCCTAAATTCTACAGAAACAGATGCCCAAAGTGAAGACCATAATGTGGCAAATAGAGACAGCGAAGAAAAAGGACAAACGAAAAACAAAAAACACACATGCACAGGGAAAGAGATTATTTTTTGCAACAAAATATAACATAAGCCCAGAGACTGAAGATTTAAATTTGTCTATATCTTCAGACCTTGAATGTGAGTAATAAGTTTATAACAAATACATCACCATTAGCATCAAAGAGACCAAAAAAAGGATACTAGCAATTCGACATTCTTATAAATCATGTAAACAATAACAAACCTGACGCTTGGATGGAAGCTCCAGATTTTGTAATTGGTTCACCAACTGGATAATACTCTGTACTTGAATTGAGCACCTGTTTAGCAGATGATAGAACAGATGGAATCTTATCAGTATAACTTTGGTTCTTTTTTGGCTTGGAAGCCTTGGCCAATAAAGTATTTTCCAAGAAACCATCAGAAATTTCAGCTCACTGTCAATTAAGGGACTAAAGAACTCAAAAAGAAAACTGCTAGCCAAGCTTGACCTGTAAGGAGCCATAGTGCCTTCTTCGGGAACCACAGTAGCTCTTACTAACCCAATAGCTTCATACAAAACACCAGCACTCAGCAATTTTCCTGTTAAAAATTCCTCAACCTCTCTTGCTCTAATTGCATGTTTAGTCCCATAAGCACCAAAAGCCAGACAACAGTGATCTACCCTAATTCCAGTAAAAGTATTACATGAAGAAACTTCAGCCAAGAAGGCAGCATTTAAATAAGGCAATGCGTTTCCTAGTGGTCTGGGTGCAGCTCGATAGGTTTCAAACAGTATCATGGTGTTGGATTCTGGAGAAACTTTTCTAACAGCATCCCAATTTGGGATTTTAACACTTAGAAGTACACTTTTGGGATCCAGTGGAGGTCTTTTCAGCAAATCCTCCAACATAATCATTTCAGATCTAGTACCACTCATTATATCTACTGTTGAATCCACAGCAAGAAGTATTGTAGCAATATCTGAAGGAAAGCATTTTCTTTGTGCCATCACCAAATTCCCTCCTATACTAGCTGTATTTCTGACAAACCCTGAAGCAATTTTCTCCATATGATTGGAAATTTTTTTAAATGCTACCTCACCTCTCGAGAGAAATTCAACTTTGCTGTTTTGCTTTAAAGCTTCAATTACCTTAGAGATTGTTACAACTGCTCCAATCTCAACCCCTGTTGGCTCCATCCTAAATTCCTAATCATTGATAGTTCGGGAACATTTTTGAGATCAATGTATCTGTCATAGCCTTCTAGCTCTTTGTAATAACCCATCCCTGTGTTACCAACAACTAATTTCATCTCATTTTTATTATTCAAATCAGTTTCTTTCAATAAGCTTTGAAGCTCCTTAACACTAACAGGATTGTACCAACCATATCTCTTAGGATCCAAATGCGTAGCAGACCTGATTTCATTTCTTAAAAACTCAGGAAATGTACAAATCTCACCATTATGGTTATATGGAGGTAAATTATTTATCTTCACTTCCTTACTGTCTCCCTTTCTCCAAAAAGAATTGAACCCCAAATCCTCCATATCAACATCAGCTGAAAAACTCTTGCAGGCATCAGCAATTGATCGATACCCAGTACAACGACAGAGGTTTCCTGAAATAGCCTTTTCAGCTTCAGAAACAGTCAGCTTGGAGAAGCCAGGAGGGGGCTCCTCTCGATTGGTCTTGTCAGCATTGACAAGAGCTCCAAAGAGTGAAACACACATGCCGGGAGTACAAAAGCCGCATTGAGAAGCATGGAAACCAGAGATCCTTTGGTGAATTGGGTGGAACCCATCTTTGCTATTTCNCCACTTTGTCAGAACAGGGTCGTACTTGGACAGTAGCACAACACAAGCACCACAACCACCTGCAACCATATTATTAAGCTTATATGATAAACCGTCTCCAACTTTCTGGGGATGATTCATAATCACACATAATAAGAACGTTAAAAAGTTAGCAAACACAATTTATAACCATATATAGAAAGATTATTAGTGCAACGCCTGAAATTACAGACTCATCAGCATAAAAGAACCCTTTTACTTTGGTTTACAATAAATTACTGCAACATTATTTTAGATAATACACCAAAATTCAGAATACGACCTACTTTTTCTTTTCCTCTGTTAGAAAAAGAGTGTAGTTACATCAACAAGCATTAACCAGCACACAGACAAAGCCTTCAAAGGAACGTTTCTTTTTGCATATATATACACATCCGAGCATACACAAACAAAACCCATATCCTCTAATACGTCAAAAGACCAGTACAACTGTATAACACACTCAAAGTTCAACATAGAGGAAACTAAACACACCAATCACTCTGACCCAGAAAAATAAATTACACCAATCACACACACACAGAAAGAGAGAGAGAGAGAGGACCTTCGCCACAGCCGAGCTTGACACTTTTGAAGCGAGTCTGGGTACGCAAGAACTCAAGCAAAGTAGTTGAAGGGTCGACAGTTGGGAGCTCAAACCTCTCCCCATTAACAGCGAAAACCAGAGTAGCTCTTCTTGTTGCTTCTTCTGTTTCGGCCATAATTTCCGAGACCCACTGAGCTTCAGAGGCAGAGGTACAGCTACCACCGATACTAAATCACACATGACTCCAAATCCCATTTGACTCCAGAAAGAGAAAAAAACTAATTGATCCAACACCATGATGTCGACCAATCAATTTTTTATTTCCTGCGCGATTGTCATTTTCTCCATACGTTTTAGAGCATTTTCAAACGGTTGAAAAGTAGGCGGTATCTAACCGCCTTGTTGATCCTCTGCCAGGAAAACTAGGCTTTCATTCAATCTGACTGTTGAAAAATATTCAACGATTCAGATCACGCCACGTCAGCCATGCGGAGGAAAAGAACGTCCTATCTTTGTCTCTTGTTACGGAAAAAGAAAGAGAAAAGGAATTTACGGAAGGTGATGATGGGTTTGGTATGGGGTTGACTGTTGACCACGGACAGAGACTTTTGGACTTTTGGTAGAGAGAGGACTTGGAAATCTGTTGGAATTGGATTATTGGAGGTTCATACGGTATCTCTGAATATAAGAAAAAAAATGGAGGAAAATTGACGGCATGTATATATAAAAGAGTTGGTTGACACGTTGGAGGACGAGGACGACGTGTGCGACACATGGTTGTTTTAGACAGTAAAGTGATATTTCTTACCCATAAAAAAAGAGAGTAGAGTGATATTCGTGCAATAAATAAAGGACTCTAGAATTTCGAAATGAAATTGGTGGAGGAAAGTGAGATTGATGGTCTAAATTGTATAATTCAGAGACTGCTCATGAAATTAACCCTACGAAGCAATGAACCTTATCACCAAAATTGTCTTTATAATATACAATGGATAAAACCATTTCTCCTCTGTTATATGGTTATTTACACTCAATCAATACTTCAATAGTGTCCCACAACAAGTAGATATCCTTCACTCTTAGGTGGAAAAAAGACCCAACAAAATCATCCAACTTTACGCACACAAAGAAACACGAATCTCCTTCCTTGCACCGGAACATGATGAACAAAATTGAGAAGAACATCGAATGGAGCTATAAAGGTCTGAGGAATCCCACACATCAGCTGGACGCATCTTCTGCTATGATCCTAGGAGAAATTACTTCCCTCAATCAGTGTAACCAATGGGGCTGCTTCAAGCATATAAGAATTGCCATTTGTCACTAGTTGCAACTATCAGGCATCAGAGATTTAGACTGAGAAAGCACAAAAGGCCATTTCATTATCAATGTCCGAGTAATAGTTGTTGTAGTTGAGGTATTCCCAAAAGTGAGAAAGTCCAAACTCCCCATGCTTAGGTGACTTGAGGTAACATAGATGTAATTCTTTCATATTTTTGTCAAATGTTTGTTTTATTGCAATCACCTGCAAAACAGAAGCACATGCATGTTATCAACAGGTTGATTATTACTTTAAAATTGATCTTTCAGAGCAAGAGTAAACCATGCTCATTTCACTGCTCAGTCATATGCAGAATTCAACTGCACAATCCTCTAGTGTAATGCCATTTAAAATGCACACCACCAGGGTGCTTACTTAGGCACCTCAAGTAAGAGAGCTGTTTAGGCTGCCATGGTACACAGATGCACGTATACAAAAGAAAACACAATACCCATGAAAATTTGGGTGTTCCTGAAAACATAGGTTATACTTTGCATTCCAGGCAGACAAAGATACAAGATTTCGGGACAAATTATGGTTTCCGTGTCAATCATAAAAGCTGCATCACATACCATGTTGTGTGCCATGAAAATATTGATTTCTGAAAATTGATGACAACACCACCCACAAGCATGAAGGAAACGACTTCTATGTGGTTGCATTTGTTTACATGAAATAAAAATGAATATTACTTATGGAATTGCCATTGCACTTCCACGAGATTGCCACTCGACAATGCCTTTAATCACGACAATCCCTTTATCAATGACACTGCCAGAACCTTTTTTACAACTTCTGCTCCAATCCTCTCAATATATACCCAAAACCTACCATCACTACGTCCACCACTCAACTAGAGTCTTCATAATGTCAACAACAAGATCTGGTTTAGAGTCTTTAGACTCAATCAATTCTCATTGCAACACAAGCCCAAAAATTGAACATATCATTACTCTCAAAATTATAATTTTGGATTTGGTTAATCTTCTGGTAGTGTTCATTTTCTATCAGCTCATGTGTGTATTTCACATTTTGGCATCATCCTCCCCGCTTCTCATTAGTTTAGTTGATGATGTTTCACATTTTGACCTTGGTTTGGGTTTTATGAAAAGAAAATAGGTGGCAATGGCTGTGGAAACAGTTGGGTCACAATGGTGGTGATTTCTGGTGGCAGCAGACCAGTGGCCAGTCCCACTCCTTTGACTATGCAAACATTGGAATGTCAACTCAAGAGTTTTCCCTTTCTGAGAAATGTACGGAAATGGGCTAGAATCATGAGAAACAAGGAATGAGAATCCCATCCCCAAGTTTTTATTCCTCACAAACAGGGTCTGCATTGTAGTATGAAAAAGATGTCCTTTGATGTAGACATACTATAGCTAGTATTCCAAAGTAGAATTCTTGTTCCAGAAAAAAGGTAAGGTTGGAATTCTAACTCCGGAAGGAACAAAAGTATCCCTATATCCAACCTAGCGACACCCTTCTTGTGCTTTTCTCCTTACTGTATTCCCTGTTGCTATCTTTACTATAAATGACATTTCTAGTTCAACTAGTGTGAAATTCTTGATAAATTTAGATCACCTTAAATTCCCTGACCAAAAGTTCTTTCCAACTTAAAGATGTGAGAATCACCTGGGATATATTGATTCCAGAAAGTCTTGCCATTAAATTGCCTTGACTTGTTCCAGTATCCCACATTCGCCCAGTAAGACAAGATCTGAAGTCCAGTGCACACTGCAGAATGCACTCAATGATGCGAGCTATAGGTTGTGTTTCATCAGAGAGGAAACATCTGCAAAGGTTACATTTACAGTTAACTGACAATCAAATGAAACAATATCAAGAAACTTCAAAACATACCCCTCCCCCCAAAGAAAAAAGAAAATAGAGAAAGAAGCTTGCAGTTAAAGGCAATTACGTAAGATAATAAATAAAGAAAGAATATGTGCTCACGCGCATGATAAATGAATCATCCCAACCAACTAGTGGTCCAGCTTGTTGGTTCATTCTACTGACATAATGTTCCACTACAATCCTGGCAAAGAGTTACAGTGCAAAAAGTTCTATTCACACTTTCCTAAGAAAAATTGCTACAACATTAACCAAGCTAAGGAACTGATAGTAAATTTTTGGGATTTTTAGATCCCGGTCTTAAACCCAGAAGTTTTATTAGAATAACTCCAATGACCTTTTTTTTTTTTCTTTCTAATTAGATCTCTCATTTAAATGTCGATATTGCCCTTATAATTTTCAAAGTAGTAAGTATAATAACTACTGCATTTTCTCAAAGTTTAAATATCATTAACATTCATTCTACATGTCGGTTTTACATAAAATTTGAACTTTTGAGAAACATTCATCAATGTCAATCAAGTAAGACTCGTGATGGAATATAAAATAATGTAGAAAAAAATATGGATTAATATTGTACTTGTGAGATAAATACATTACCCTAATGAAACAATTCATTTTTTCACATCAATATAATGCATGTTCTCACAAATAGTTATCTTTATACAATACATTATAATCCATTTTTTCACATCATAATGATGTATTTGTCTCACTGGTACACTATCTTGAAGCAAAATAATTCAATTCAATAATGTATCTGTCTCATAGGTAATTCAATTCATTTTTTCCTACATAATTTTATATTCATTCAAGGACCTAATTTGATACATATCGACACATGTTTTCCCAAGATAAATATTCTGTAAATTTAGAATGAAAGTTTACAGTACGTTAAACTTTGAACGAATGTAGTGGCTATTAAATATATATTTTGACAATTATAAGAACATTAGCAACATTCTTTATAGAATGTCCAGTCAACCCATAAAAATAGGTAGACAAATAATTAAATGATGGACCTAATACAAATGAAAATAGTATAATAAATAATCCTTCCAAGTACCAAGCACCACATGATCAAGAGTCTTTGTACTTAATAATGCAATCTACGCATTTATTTTAGGTTCATTGTTCTGGAGTCTTATATTCATTGTCTCTTTATGTCCTATACTCCTATGATCAATTTATTAGGTGTCATAAGTTATGTCTTTTAGAATCTTTAAGTACATTAATTTGGGTCTTTTAAAGGATTCATGTACCAATGGCTCTATAAAATGGCTACTTTGTAATCTTTGAAATCAAGTTAATGGTGATAGAAATCAACGTTTCTACTTGTGTGTGCAGAACGAGTTGACTTGGAGTGATTCCAAGCAACCTTTGGTGTGATGCCGAAGGCCGGTGCGTATCCGGAATTTTTCTATTTTCTATGGAGGTGATTCCAATACACCGTTGGTGCAATGCCAAAGGCCGGAGTGAGTGTGGATCTATTCTCTTCCTTTTTCTTATTATTGTCCTACATCACATTGGATTTGAAAAAATGAATTAATGAGGGAGCTACATTTTGATATCCCCAAATCCCACATTGGGTAATGTTCTAGAGGATCTAAGGTACTTATGTACGGCCTAGGATCCAAAAGTCAACTTCAGCTAGCACTTTTGGAGGAGGTCTTGAGTCATTACAAATGGAATCAAAGCTCAATTCCTCCCATTGCCTATGTGGGAAAGGGCGTGGTCCCTGTGCTACGGCATAAAGTGTACGCAGATAAATGGTTGTGTCCCACAATGAAAAGGGACATCCATTGATACAAGTGTGATATGTATGATTCCTCTCTTGGATGGACGCCAGGGTCTAAAGGAGGAGAGGTTGTGATACCCCATGAATGATGAGCTAGGGAGATGTAGGTACTTATGTAGGGCCTAAAAATCCAAAGGTCAACTTCAGCTAGCACTTTTGGAGGAGGCCTTGGGTCGTTACACATATCTAATTTTCTATAATTTTTTGAAACTCGAATTACTACTCCACACTGGGTGCAAACTTTTATTTCTTCATTTAAAAATGTTTTACTAATATAATTATAAAACATAACAATTTGTAAAGACATGGGAAACATATTAAAATGGTACAATAGACTTTTAGGTAATGACCCATTAAACTTACATGTGAAGAGAATCTGTTAAATATGCCATATGCACTGACTGAAGATCCATCATATCTTTGACCTGCATTAACCAAAAGCAAATTTAAGATCAAGAAAATCACAATAATTAAGGATATATATTTATACAACATGGGTAAATTTTCTCCTGTCATGTTATGCTGCCAAACTGTTAATCTGAATCATTGATTAGGTGTGGTTCAGATTTAGTCTGGCAATATATCATGCCAGATATATGGTAAAAGAACATCTACCCAATAAACATGTAATCATATGTGTCATTAAAATTATAAAATAAAAAGCATACAAAAGACAATTAAATTAATAAATTGAATGGCATAAAGTGGCATTATATAAATTGCAGATGTCTATCTGCCATTTCATCTTTATTAATTGATCAAGTTTAAAGATGTAATTATTTTATAATCTAACATGGAGCAATGAGTTTTTAGAACAAAATAGCAGGCCTCAAACCTTATGCTTAAGTGAGTATAGAAACCTGCACCATGATACATGTGAAAGCTGTGACTCCACATATTGCTGTAATGTAGATACAAAGTGATTGACCTGGTGCCTGGACATAGATGAGAGAGACAATAATGAACATGGTTTTCAATTTAGAAATCTTCATGCTAGTATTTGATCAAATTTAAAACTCCTGTGAGGAAGTTAGATTGTTTGAGAGGATAATCACCAAATTTATTTCTTTAATTTTCATTCTAGGTTAAAGTTAAGCCTGGTAAAAGTAACACTACATGATATATGGGCAAAAGAGAAAACTCTTAGATCAGAAACACAGTATCCTTATTATTGCCAGAGAATAGGCAGGACTCTTCAACAATGACTAGAAACTTTACCAACTGAATGATCTGGCATCTTATACTCCTTTCCCCTTTTCCGTAATAATTAGGAGACATAAACCTAGGTCAAGGGGATCAACAGATCCAGACATTTACAACTAAAATACCCATCCATTTTGGTGAGTAAAAGGGGGGAGAATTTATAACCTTCAATAAGCATGTTAGAAATTCCAGTTCTAAGATAAACTATGAGTGCACACCCTCAAACCCCTTGACCCAAAAAGAAAAGAATACAGAAATTCACATAAAAAAAAAATGAATTACACTGTTTACTAACATAATATCTGTTTTACTTGTACACAAATCATGCCTTCCATTCCTCAAAATTAAAACAAAGTAAATGCAGCACAAAATGAAGGCAAAAGCATCCGAAAGGATGAGCTAGGATCAAAAGTTGTTTCTTACCATGCAAAGTCAAAATACAAAGAAAAAGTAAAAGGAGCACAAAAATAATTTTCAAAAATAAGTAAATACATTCTGAATTTATATATCCAGTAAACACAGATACCGTTATGATTACAGTAATAATGCCAAAGGAATATACACTAAAGAGTGATAACTTCTGAGCCAAGAAAAATGAATGTAAAACTGAACAATTGTTCAATATACCTCATCTTCATTAATGCATTGAAATTGCTCGCTTCCCCTTCATGTTGCTCAGTGTGGTTATTCCGACTAATCAAGGGCACCAAATCCTTCAATGAGCGCCATACATCAGTCAAAGAAAAAATAGCAAGCTTCACTTGTATCAGAAAACTGAATATCTCAGAGTATATTTTCAAAGCACCAGGAGTCAAAACAATACTGATGGGCCAGTCCACTCGATAACCCAAACCAAGAAAGTTGAAGGAATGAACGCCAATAGCAGATGCTGAAATAGGCATTGCATCATGTCCTTTCATGTACACAAATAACCTGTCCTTATTACGGTCACGTTCACAGGATGACCTCTGAACTGATGACTCAAGGAAACCCTGAATTTCTGAAAGTCTATGATCTGCCTCTGTAACACACCATTTATGATGCCAAAGGGACATAATAAACAAATCTGCCCAGTCTGCCAACTCCATAAAGTGGTACCGTCGCAGTGCCATCAAATGTTCTTGCAAATCAAATCCTTCTTCAAGCAACTTAATAGTTAACTTGCTGACATACTTATACTGAAGCATGATTTCTTGCAGAAGGCATTTATCGATAATAAAATCAAGTGGTATCTCAAAAATGGCTGCCGAGCTTTGTCTGTGATCTTCAACTCTATTAATGACAGAGTCATTGAATCTACCGAGCAAACTCTCCCAACAACTACCACCAGAAACATTTGTAAAAATAGCATTTTCTTGGTTGTGGTCCTTTAAATTTGAAAATGGAAGAACATTCGATACTTTGGTTTTATTAATCAAAACAGTATCTCCATAACCTTGTTTCCCACAGTGATCACTCCTAACACTGGTAGCTGAAGCACTGGTGTCTGTTAGAACTGAAGGTAGCTTTTCCAAACGCACATTACAAGGGTCTTTTATGAATGAAAAGTCAAAGTAAGGAAAAGTACCCCAAAAGTCTGTTCTGCATCTCTCTCCAGGCTTGGTTATTAGGTGAAGTAAAGTATTTTTTGTCAACATTGGGTTCATGCTGAGAAAATTGTTGTTTGAGTTAACCTTCCACTGTTGCAATGTAAATAAATCTGAAGTACATATGTCGTTTTCAGGCTGATCCTTGCCAGAGGTTTCTTCTATTATTGCATTATTAGCCACAATTCTTTGTCTAAAATATGATATGTCTTCCTTTAAGGCCCCCATTATTCTTTCATTCACCTTCGAGGCAAAGTCAACTGGATGTGATGATGGACCATCTCTGTATTCTTTGTCAACGACAAAAAAACTCTCGAAAGGAGCTCTGAGTGGCCAGTCCTTGTCAGACGGACATTCTGCAACTTGGATATTTGACATACATGACCAGTTTGACCCTTTTGATTTCATGGGCACAGACATCTGACCCAAAATTGTTCCTTGATGATGAGAATGCGCAAAATGACCAAGGGCATCTCTGCTTTCACAAACTCCACTCTGGTCGCTTTCTATGTGGCATGAATCTTCACATCCATGAGGCTTTTGCAAATTATCAACAGGAACGCTCATTGAAAAACTTAAAGCAGATAAATATTTTTGTTCCAGCCCAATATGATTAGGAAGCTCAGTCATCAGCTCAGACACATCTTGCTGTTCAGAAATAGTTGAGGTTGAACATTCAGATGACTCATATGTATCCATGAAGTAAGATAGGTTGTCCCTTGCACTTAAATCGTCAGAATCCAAATCATGAGCAACCCTGAGAGTTAGAGAAATCCAACCATTCGTGAAGCTATAACAACATCTAGAAGGTAAGTGACAAAAAATAAAGAACTATAAGCAGGAAAAATAAGCATATGTATTCACCAACCTCCCCTGATGCTAAAGTTGTTAAAAGAAACCACACATGCACACACATATACTGACACAGAGAGAGGGAGAGAGAGAGGATTACACATTTGACTGCTTTTCATCATCTGTTGAAGGAGCAATAAAACTGTCATCCAATGTGAATAAACCTGGGATGATTGAACTCCTTTTACCATTATCCAAGAGAACAGGCAGTGTGTCTTGTCGGACTACCTGCATAATTAAAATCATGCAAGTTCTAAGAAACCAACCAGGTAACTGCAAGAAAAACTGCATGAAAGAAGGTAGACATAAAACAAATGTTTCCTCCCAATCCAGACCCCAAATCCTTCTAGAGAGAAGTAAGATAACTGAAAGAGAGGCACCTATAAGCCAGTACATAATTAACATCCAAAAATCTAGAACACTGAATTTCGTTACCCTCCCTTGTGCCAATATGAATTCCACATGGGCTTCCTGAAGGCAACAATGGCACCCCAAAAGAGGGCAAAAATTAAAATGAGACTGAGAAATCTCTATTTATTGTCAGCAGTATTCATGACACTTAGAAGATTTAATTGGTTTTGCAGCTTGTTCCACTTTTCAACTTAGATACAAATGTATATAGACATTTAAGGAGAACAGTTCTATATCATAGAGCCTGTTAATCTCTCCTTGAAACACGGACACATGCATAAAACCCAATTTGTGTTTCATTGAAGGCAGAGTTTCAGCCTCACAGCATCACAGGTTGCTGCAAACCAGCAGAATACCATTTAAGAAATACTACAGCGCAAAGTCTGGTCTGAAGAGTATCAGTTCAACCTAGGACTAATATACACAAAAGTGGCATGATAAATTATTATTGAGAAAATTTCTTACTGAAAAAGAAAATTATTATTGAGATATTTAAAGGTAAGGGATTTACTTTTATGCTGCCTAGAAATAGATGAATGATCACAAAAATATGGTTCGTTGTATCACTTGTTACAATGAACAAGAGAGAACAAAATTTTAGAAACTGACACAAGAAAAAACAAAGTAAGCACCAAAGCTACTTCTGAATAAGTTGCGAACAGACTGTAACTGAAAGAATTTCTATTTGCTTTACATGCAGCAAACTAACAAAATGAAGAAAAGATACATATATCAATCCAAATAGATTTATAATTACAATTTTCTAGTGAAATAGGGAAAAAAAAAAGTTTTCCATCAAAGAACAAAAACTATCACAACAGATTACCTGCTGATATCTGAACTCTAATTTTGCAAAAAGATTCTCAAGTTTTTCCTGCATCATTTTGTAATAACTGTCCCTTGAAAGTATCATGGTCTCTATATTTCCTTTGCTGAAAGTCAGTGGCGATGCATAAGATGGACAATTGCTCGAAAACCCACTCAAGCAAGGAAGAAAACCCTCATAGGTATGGTCCTTGGTAGAAACAAAAGTACACAATTCGAGCAATTTCACTAGAACCTGCAGCTGTTGACCAGCTCTGACAAGTGGAATCAATAAATTCTTCACAAAACAAGGAATAGCAACTCCATCTCGTTCCTGAGGTAGAAATACCAACCATGAGAACTGATAGAGCTGATAGGAAGAAGAGATGGAGATACATTGAAAACAGTATCTAACTCCAATGTTCCAAAATTACGAATGATATATTACCCTAATAGTTGTCAATGGGAAGTCAATAGAGATGCCAGCTTCACCATGTGGATCAAGAGACAGACTGTCAACGTATTCTACCACAAACTCCTTGTAAGGATCACTAATCTCAGCTCTGAATATCCAAGACCTGATAAACCCACAATATGGTTCACATGATCGAAGAAAAAGAAATTTGAGTAGAGGACGATGAGCAGGATCAGCAACCTAAACAAAAAAGAAAAAATGTATCAGGGAATGTCCATTTGCAGAACCCCAAATTAGAAACATGAAAAGAATCTCCATCTAAATCAATAAGAAAACCTAATTTAGTGTGTCCACAAACATAAAAGCTAAATTGCTTAATCAACAGAGCATGGAACTACAACAGTTGCAGACAAATTTGAAGTGAGCCTACTACTTACATGTTTTTCTCTACGGCTGCAACCTTATCAAAACATTGATATGTTTCAAGACCTTTTTTATGTACAGATAATTAACAATAAGAGAATTGCATCAATGTAAGGGGATACATAAACACAAGGCCAGTGAGTAATATTACTTGAAAAGATCATTCCAAAGGAAAAAGAAAAGACCATTCCAAAGGAATATTACAAAGATCATTCCAAAGGAAATTACTTGAAAAGATCATTCCAAAGGAATATTACAAAGTTACGCCTCGGAAAAAGAAAAGTAAGCTAACCTGTAATTGTGTATACAGGTATGTGAGTAAATCCCCTCCTCTGTGGAAATTACAAAATTCAGAAGTTGCTTTCATAATTAACTCTTCAAAAGAAGATATTGAGAAGCACGGAGAAAATTGATATAAGTCGCATATGTTTGTAAGGGTCTCAATCTGAGTCCTCAATTCCTTAGTGTGCAAATACAACTCTAACAAAGTAAGTTCAGAAAGCACTACACTGTTGAGACATCCCACAACAGAAGACGGGCACGAAGAACGCCTCAAGCCCACTGATGCATACAAGGTATCCATTGCACACATGTAACATTCCACAACCTTTCCCACGGCAACAGCAAATGCGTGATTAACAAGACTATAAGGAGGTCCCTGTTTCACTTGCGCTTCGCCATCAACATGATCTTGACTTTCTACATTCAAATTCGTGAAGTAATTGACTAATTTTCGGAGAAGAAGGACAAGCAAACCTGAGCAGCCTATAGAGTGCAGAATGTTTCCCAAAGCATGAGTGCTTGAAGACCTATTCCACAGACTCCGAATCTGATGGAAGGTCCTATCAGCTGGGTCGGAGCGAAATGCAGCAGAAAGCTTCTGGATACTGACAAGGGCCGATTCAACTCCCAGCAGTGCATTCATCGCCAACCGCACCAAACTTGCCTCCTGTAAACACCCAATTCTTCACATTTTTAAATTTAACCGAGTACAAAAAAATATACAAGATATGGGCTTTCAAAATTCAATTTTCCGTCGAAACAAAGAGAACCAAACTGCAAATGAGGGAATTTACGAATGTAAATAAGGCAGAAATGCATGTCAAGCAAGCAATCGAATCGATTTTGAGTTTGAAAAACCCCTAATGAAGAGAAGGTGGGACTTACGGAGACGGAGGAGGCATGGCATAGGGAGTGAGAGGAAGAGGATTTGGAGGATTGAAGATGGGAATTTCCGCTTTCGGAAGGGATCGATTCCCAAGTCGTTGGAGGAAGCCATGGACGTTCCAACTTTAGATTCTCAAGCAATGAGGATGCGAAATTGGTGTCGACCGCCATTGTCTTAAGCAATTGATGCGAAATTGTATAGTAGGATAAGCATAAGATGAATTACTGAGTGTGAGTGTGAGTGTGAGTGTGAGTGAAGAGAGTAAAGAGAACTCTCGGTCCCAGTTACCCCGCCTAAGCAATTTATAGGTAGAAGAAAGGGCTTTAAATTTAAAATAAAATTAAAAAAGTTTTGGGAAATTTTATATATACTATACCCAAAAATCTTCTTATTTTACCCAACTTCTCAATTTATCCAACCATCACTTTTTTAAAATTAATATTTTCTCATTTTACCCAACCCAAATTACCATCCATACCCTTATTAATAATACCCAACATCTCTCTCTCCCAACCTTACCTTCAATATCACTCTCATAACTAAACTTTAAATTCTAAACCAATTTGTGTCCACGTATCATTCAATCAAGGTTGTTTTAAAGAATGAAGAGTTAAATCGTCGTTTAGGAGCCTTCAAAAGAGGGTTATGTGCAAACTTTTTTGTGTTCTGAACGTCATGAACGAATCTGGGTTCGCACAGTGTTTGGTGGACCAGTGCCGAACATTTGCATTATATTCGACAGGTGTCCACCGAATAATAATAGGATGTTAGGCACGTGCCCACGAATGATGGTTGTGTAATAATTTTAAACATTTTTGCACCATTTGGTGGGCACCTGCCGAATATAATGCAAATGTTCAGCGGGTGCATGTCGAATATAATGCAAATGTTCAACAGGTGCATGTCGAATAAAATGCAAATGTTCAACAGGCATCTGCCGAACATAATGCAAATGTTCAGCATTGGTCCACCGAACATTACGCGAACCCATATTTGCTCAAGCTGTTAGTACCCACGAAAAAATGTAAAAAATTGATACACATATCTCATTTGAAGCCTCGAAAATAATGATTTGACCCTTCATTCGGGTTAAACACTTGATTGGATGATATGAAATCAAAATTTTGGTTATAGAAGAGGTTAAAGATGAAGATGAAGATATGATGTTGGATATATAAAGAAACAAAGTTTTTTTTTTTTTTTAAGTTGATTTGTCCTCAATGGTCATTTCATCATGGGACATTGTCCATTCAGGATTAAAAATTTTATTGGGTAAAATAAGAAGAATGTTGGGTATGTATAGAATTTCCCTAAATTTTTTTTTTTAGAGCTGCTATTTGCACATTCTTTTTTTTCTTTTTGCACATCTCAATAACTTAATTTGTAAATTTACCTAATTGACATAGAGGGAAAAGACCTTAAAGGACAACCCACATTATTTGAAAAAAAAAAAAACTTTCTTTACACACCCAAGTACCCAACCCAACACTTCTAAACCCCAACCACAACAATTCTAAAACTCTTAATTTATTATATTATATGGCCATGTTTATTTGGCCGTAATCCAAGACTTGGAATGAGAATTGGATTCTATTCCAAGAAGACATGATATTTGGTTGACTGAAAATGAAACAAAACTAAGAAATTTACCTTAGTTGATTACAAGGAATAAAATTTCAAATTTTGAGGAAATTTCGACTGAAATTTCGATAAAAATTCGACGGAAACGACGAAAATTGCTATCAAAATACGGAAATTTTGAATGAAACTTTATTATATGTTTATTTAACATATTATCTACTACATTGATAAAAAACATTGAAAAAACCAAATTATATGGTAGGTTACATATGATATGTGATGAATATAATGGATGTTGCAGGTAAATACTATTAAATAAAATTAGTATAATGAATAAATGAAATTATTATATTTTTTATTCTCTATAATTTATACACTAAATCCTATATACTTTATATACTAAATCTTATATACTCTATAATATATATACTAAATTTTATATATTTTATAATGTGTATTCTATATTCTTTAGAATATGGTATAAAATATTAGGGTTTAGCCTTTTTAAGATATTTTTAATTATTTTTATATATAAATGTATTATGATTTAAAATTTAAAAATAACTAAACGAAACTTCAAAAAAAAAATTTTCTTTCTAATTGCACAAAGACCCCAAACCTTAACCAATCCTAAACTTTTTTTTTTCCTTTTTTTTTTGTTTTTTTTTTTCTTTCCTTCCTTTCCTTTCCTTCTTTTCTTCTTTCTTCCCATAACTTCATCTTTTCCTTCTCTTTCTTCTTTCCCACTTCCCAGCCCCCAAACCTACTTCTCTTTCTTCTTTCCCACTGCCCAGCCACCAGACCCATGCCTAGACCTGCTTTCTCCTCCCTCCTTCTCTTCCTCCTTTCTCCTTCTTTTCCTCCTTCCCTCCCCGATCTCTTCTCTCTTCGATCTACTGCCTTCGGCGACAGCCAACGACGAGGCCAGCTCGCCTCTTTCTCCCTTCTCTCCCTCTGGTCTCCGCTTCCTCCCTCAGTCCCTCACTGGCTTCAGCTGGGTATTTTGCTGTTAGAGTATTCGAAATTTCAAATATTTCGTCGAAATTTTCTGAAATTTGATCGAATGGGTGTTAAAATTTCAGAACCCCTAAAAATCGAAATTTAAACCCTTTGTTGATTGTAAATCAATTCTATAAAAAAAGAGGAATAGAAATACCAAAAGGGAGGTGGTATTTTTTTTTGGTATTCATATTTCCAAAAATGCTCTAGAACTAACATGTTAGTAAGATAATACGGTACTAACCACTTTTTTGGGCCTACTACACAATATAATCTCATAATCGAAACCGTTTATATTTTAGGTCTTCATTCAAAGATAACCTTACAAAAAATCAACCAAATCAGAAAATCATTTAGTCATTTGATTATCATTACAATCATTTCATATTTTATTGAAAAACTTGTGTTCGTCCATTTACATGATCACAATTAACTTGCTAATAGTTGACTAAACGATTTCTGATTTTGTTGATTTTTTGCAAAGATGATCTTTGAATGAGAATCTAAAAAATACACGGTTTGGATCATGAGATTCTATTGTGTAATAGGCTAAAAATGATGATTAGTGTCGTATTATCTTACTAACTAGTTAGTTTTAGAGCGCTGCTCTTCATATTTCATAGTTAATCTGTAATGTAAAAATTACAATATATATATATATATTATTTTATTATTTGGCTATATTGAAAAATTAGAAAAAGACATAACCCAGTTCTTCTCCCCACATCATTCATCGTCTCATCTTCTCTATTCTAAGGCAGATTTACCATGGCGCATCCATCCCTTCCTCTATGAAAAGAGATGAAATAACAAATTTTTTTTTTTCTATTTTTAAACAGAGAAGAAAATTGAAACACGTAGATTATATAGAATATATAAAAGCTGCAACCTCGATCATTTTTTCTTCTTTCAATATGATTGCTACATCAATTTTGAATCTGCTATCCTACTTTTGACCCCATCGATTTTCCTTTCTTTCAATATGAATTTGCAACATCTTTTATGAAAATTACAATATAAATTGATTAGATTGTATATATTAATATAGATTGATTAATCTGCAGCGTACATTAATATAGGTTAATATCAATCAATCGATGAATCTGCAACATCATTTTTCTATATATTAATATAGATTGATTATATATATTAGGCTTAATTATCGATTTACCATCCAAAACTGTAAATCATTCCCACTTTACCACCTGAAAGTTTTTTTGTCCCAGATTACCACCTGTAACTTACATCCATGTCCCATTTTACCTTATTCCGTCAACAATTCCGTTAATGCTGACGATCTGGCCGTTAATGCTAATGTGGCGCGCTAGATGTGCGCCACGTGTCACATCTTTTTTTTTCGCATTTTTTTATTTTTATAAACTTTGAAAATTAATTAAAAATAGCTCCGAACTCAGAAAAATACACGAAAAATTCTTACGGACTCCTCTTGACTAGCACTAATTTACTATAAGGTTAAATTACCAATTTGCCCTCTAAAAATTTAAAAAAAAAAATTAAAAAGTCCAAATTTATTTTTAAAAAATTAAAATAAATTTTCCTCTATTAAATAAATTCTAGAATTTTCGTAAACTCTTGGACAAATTCTCAAAAATATTTTGAAAAATTACCAAAAGCTTGTTTTAGAGAATTATTTCGAGACTTTACAGAAATTTTAGAATTTTTCTAGAATTTATTTTATAGATAATTTTATTTTTCTCTAAGACCGAGAGGTCTTTTGGGTAGCAAGTGTTCATGAGAAAGGTATTGTTAGTTTTTAGAAGACTAACGGTGCAGACCTCATTTTTTTTGAAGTTCGGGAGATTATTGTATGAATTTTTAAAGAGTCTAGAGTATTTTAATTTTCTAAAAATAAATTTGGACTTTCCAAATATTTTGGAAATTTTTAGAGGAAAAATTGGCATTTTGACCCCATAGTAAATTAGTACTAGTTAAGACAAGTCGGTAGGAATTTTCCGTGTATTTTTCTAAGTTCGGAGCTATTTTTAATTAATTTTCAAAGTTTATAAAAATATAAAAATCAAAAAAATCAAAAAATACAAAAAAGATGTGACACGTGGCGCACATCCAGCGCGCCACGTCAGCATTAACGGAATTGTTAGACTAACAAGGTAAAATGGGACACGGATGTAAGTTACAGATGGTAATCTGGGACAAAAAAACTTTCAGGTGGTAAAGTGGGCACTACAAGAAAAAAGGGTTTGGGAGAGTAACGGAATTCGTCGCCCAAAGTAGAGTTTCGTCGCCCAAAACTTTGGGCGACGAAATTTGTTCGTCGAGCATTTGGACACCCAAAATTCTACGCCCAAGAGTTTGGGCGACGAACCCATAAATTTCGTCGCCCAAAGAAATCTGGGGTGACGAATTTTGTTTGTCTCCTAAAACATAAAATTTGTCGCCCAAAGCATGTTTAGGCGACGAAACAATTTCGTCGCCCAAAGAGGGTTTGGGCGACGAACACCCTTATTCGTCGCCCAAAGCATGTTTGGGCGACGAAATTATCCGTCGCCTAAACATGATTTGGGAGAGGAATAACTAATTTTCTCGCTGGAACGTGCTTTGGGCGACGGGCTTTTTCGTCGCCCAAATAGGGTTTGGGCGACGAATACCCTTTTTCGTCGCCCAAAGCATGTTTAGGCGACGAAAAATTTCGTCACCCAAACATGCTTTGGGCGAGGAATAGATTTGTTCGTCGCCCAAACACCCTTTGGGCGACGAAANAATAGATTTGTCGTCGCCCAAACACCCTTTGGGCGACGAAAAAGTCCGTCGCCCAAACATTTTTTTTTAAAAAAAAATTGTTTTTTTTATTTAAATTTAATATTTAAAAAAAAAATTCTTTATTCAAAAATTATATAAAACAAAATTCATAAATTTATATATCAAAATATCCATACAAAGTAGTAATTAACCCTAATATATATAGTCAATCTATTCTAAACTAGTAGCATCATCATCATTCATATCTGACGGAGGTTGATGAGAAGATGGTGGCGGGACAAACCCAGGTATCGCCTTGGTTAATGCAGCATACAACGCCTCCTTCTCCGCTCTCTCAGCTCGTAAGTCCTCCTGCAACTTCTTCACTTGAGCGGACAACCCTGCGACGACTGCAGATGGCTGAGACGAAGATGAAGACGAAGACGAGGATCGAACATCACGAATCCGCCCATATCCCATGCCGCGTATTTCCTTACCGGGCCTAACACCCA
>QANW01005300.1:159215-207771 GCA_003254865.1 Dryas drummondii
AAACACAATACGAAAGTGATCTTTTACATACAAATACACTTGAAGAGTATAATTATATTAACTTTTGGGTAGAAATTTTGGCGATTCAACAATTTGTGAAGACTAAAATGTGATTTCAACAATCGGAACCGTTCATTCTATTCGTTTATACTGGAAGATCATCCCTGCAAAAAATCGGCTAAATCGGAATTCATCTCATACTTCGATTCGTATTAGAAATTTTACAATCGTTCATAAGTTCAACCACCGTTAACTAACTTCTACATCTCCGATTGAGCTAATTTTTTGCATGGATGATCCTTGAGTGGGGAATTAAAAAATGAATGGTTATGATCTTTGGAAATACAATCGTATCGTAATGTATTACATATATAAAATTGTAAACAAAAAAGTATTCTTATTTTGGGCGAGGAACTACAAATTTCGTCGCCCAAAGTGATCTTGGGCGAGGAACCTCACAATTCGTCGCCCAAAGTTACTTTGGGCGACGAAATGTTAGGTTCCTCGCCCAAACCATTATTACATAACGGGATGACCCTTTGGGCGACGAACATAATTTCGTCACCCAAAGACCCTTTGGGCGAGGAAATGTATATTACTCGCCCAAAATGAGTTTGGGCGACGAAATATTTTGTCACCCAAAGTAAGTTTGGGCGACAAATTTACGTTTTCCTCGCCCAAAGACACTTTGGGCGACAAACATGTATATTCCTCGCCCAATGTATTTCTGAATTAATTGTTGGTTGCGTATGTTTAGGCGACGAGATGAGTTTGTCGCCCAAAGTAACTTTGGGCGAGGAACGTGTTATTCGTCGCCCAAAGAATGTTTGGGCGACGAACAGATTCGTCGCCCAAACCTTTATGACATTGAGCGACAAATTTTCTTGTTCGTCGCCCTAAATTGCTTTGGGCGACGAATATATGTTCGTCGCCCAAAGTGTCGTCGCCCAAATATATTTTTCTTGTAGTGGGGAATGAGTTACAATTTTGGGTGGTAAATCGATAATTAAGCCTATATATTATTGGGTTATGATGGATGATTTATAAATTTGTTTTATCTCTCCTCTGTGTATTATTACTTGATTCAAACAAAGTATTCTCTTGTATATTACTTGTTCTATATTTGCAGATGTTCAAGCTTTTTTTTTTTTTTTTTTCTCTCCCGTCAAAACAAATCTTCAAGATTAGGGTAGATTATATGCATTCAATACGTACTAATATTAAAAAATTAAAAGATAAATAATTATTGAAAATAGTATGACATGTTTCATTAATTTCATTATGAGATCTGCCAAAAACTATAATGGAAACAACAAGTCCTAATTTGGATTATGTTTTTGTTCTAGACGTTGGAATAGGAATTGAAAATCATTACATTACAGGATAGTCAGGAATAAGAGTACAATTCATTTTTTAAGCTCTGGATTACGACCAAACAAACATGGCCTATATGTTCGGTTACTTAGAAGCTAAAGGAAAAGAAAATGTGTGAAAATTTAAATATATATAGTCTTTCAATTCAAGAAATTCTAGATGAACATTGGCAAAGTAATAAATTTAAAACACAACAAAATGGTTGAATACTCATTTTGTCTTCATAGATAATGTACGCATGCAATTCTACTTATGGAGAAAAGTTTTTGAATGAGCACTCCCCGACCTCCGATCCCTTGGTGCTGCTAAGTTTATTTCCAACACAAATATCCGACTTAGGTTGACTGCTACCAATATGAGGTCTTCTCCAGCCAACTTGTCTTTCCTTAGGAATTGGAAAATCTAATATTGGTGTGTACGTTCCCTTGTTGTCCTTGTTGCTGTTGCATGTGATAGTATCTTTTGCAGCAGTTTATGTTGCTAGTTTTCTAGCCTCTTCTTTTTCTGTTCTTGCATGTCTTTTGTTAATTTGTTAACTATGCATGCGGTTGTAGCTCTCTTTTTGGTTCAATAAATGTTTACTTACCAACAAAAAAGAAAAGTTTTTGATGGTTTAGTGGTTTGTAGCTAGGACCAAAGGGTCAGACCAAGTTTTGTGTACTTCCCGGTATATGCTGCTTTTTTTATTCTTTATTGGTATTGCTTCATTTTTATTTTGTAATTTCAGAGCATTGCTGGAATGTTTACATCAAATGTAAACCCATCTTTACTCCGTTTTTTTTTTTTTAATGTACAATAAAAACATGTGAACCTAATCTTAATTTAGGTACCAATTCAATTTGTGCCAACCATTCACAATGAGGTAGCCGCAAATTGAAAGTCCTTGTCAATGTCTAAGGAAGATATTCATATTCTAGAAAGAAAAATTTGAAAGAGTATGTGAAGGAGACAATTAAGGAACCTTTGGCTTTGCCCATGCATGAAGTCACCCACTAATTCCTACGTAACCAAAGCATTTTTGAAGGTCTTGAACAAGAGAAAGAGAAATTCCCAGACACGTACACCCCAAAGAAAGTTAGCTACCTAAAAAAAGGAATAACTAAATCCAAAGAAAACACACAAAGGTAAGCCAATAAGAAAGAAGGACCTCTCTCTCAGTTACCAATCTGAAAGTCCCAACATGTGTGTATAAATCCATCCAACCAGAGCTTGCATTTTCAAGAATCATACAGAAAACTAATATACATAGACCCAAGAGAGAGAGGGAGGGAGAGAGAGAGAGAGCCTGAAAACAAATTGAAGGCTAAATTATAAGATGGCAACAGCAATTAATCGTGTGTATGAAGATGTTGAACCAACAGCAGAGTGGACACAAGAGGAAGCTTATGACACTCTCATCGTCTACCTACCCGGTTTGTTGCATGCTTATAATTAACTAACTCCCTTTCATCATATTTGTCTATGTTAATTGTTCTTCAAACCTCTCTATCTCAACTTTTCTTTTAACTGTCTTTCACTTTGTTTTTCTTTATTTCAGTTTTGAATCATATTCCTGTAGTTAATTAACGTTTCTAGTTAAGGCCAAATGATCATATATAATTTTTTTTTTTCCCTATACTATTTTGTTCTTTCACATGCATATGTAGTGTTTTTTTTTTTTGTTGTAAAGTTTGGGGCAGCAATGTTCCAAACAAAAGCAACGAAACTAAATGATTAATACAAACCAATCGTGATCCTAGCAATTAATTTAACATCAATCTTAATTTTAGTTTGTTTTTATCTGAAAAGGGAAATTCAAATTGGAAACTCTCAAACATTGTAACTTTCAAATATTACATAGAGAAATCCACTAGAAATGAATGCATGGGAATTGGGTTTGCTTTGACATTGATTTTATTATATATTTATTAGTATTGTTTGTACAGGATTTAGAAAGGAGCATCTGAAAATTCAAGTAACCTCATCAAATAAAATAAGGGTGCTTGGTGAGCGCTCAGTTGGTCATGACAATAAATGGCAGCGCTTCCGCAAGGAGTTCCCCATCCCAACAAATTGCGACACCAACGACATCTCCGCAAAATTTGAGAGCGCCATTCTTTATGTCAAGCTTCCAAAGACCATTGCTCCACTTGTCGAAGAAGCACCAAAGCTACCACCACCAACTACAGAAGCCCAAAAGCCACCAACCACAGAAGCCCAAAAGCCACTACCCACAGAAGCCCAAAAGCCACAAACCACAGAAGCCCAAAAGCCACTACCCAAAGAAGCCCATAAGCCAACCACAGAAGCCCCAAAGCCCCAAAAGCCCATGAGTGGTAGTGATCATCAACAAGTGCCTTCATTAGGCCCTATGGATCACAAGCAAAAGCAAACCAATGGGTCAAAAGCTGATGGGCATGCTAAGCAGACACCAGAGAAGGAGAAGGCAGCTGAATCTAGCAATGCTGCTGCTCAGAAAGCATTGGAGAAGGAAAAGAGGGCTACTAATGATCATGAGTTGGCCAAGGCAAACACTAAAAGTACTGAAGATCATGGTGGGAAAAAGGTTGCTGATTCAATAAAAGGAGCAATTCATGATGGGCAAGAGGATGGGGTTGATAAAAGCTATTATAGACCACCCCAAGGTTATAGTTATAGGCCGGTTGTTGATGGGTTGGTTAGGGATCAGCTGAAGCAGCCAAGGAGATTGGTGAACTTGGTCCTGACATTTTTATTTTTTCTGGTGCTTGGTTTGTATGTTAAGTATGCAATCAATTCCATAGAGGAATTTAAACGCCAAGAGCTGTAATTAGTGACTTGTGCATACAAGCCACACCCTATGTGGCACCACAGGCATTATATGCAAATAACATGAATTGAATAAAGGGGATTGGCAATTCAAGGTCATCCCCAGTGTATTGTTAAGGTTACCTTACTTTTTATTACTGTTAATGTTCAAGCTTAATTCTTTCATTTATAGGTTTTTACTTTTTTTATTTTTTATTTTTTTTGTATACTGATATCAGCAAATCTCTAGTGGAATGTTCATGGAGGGTTTAATTTGCGACAACTTTAAAACCTTATGGAGTGTCTATATAAATTCCAGAAGTACAGAGTCCCTATATCTAGGGTTGTTTGTGTTAACCCACACCACAGTCTAGCACCAAAAGTAAACCAGTTCAATAATAATAAGATATAGTACTAGTTTGTCTTAATTATATATAACTTATAAGTTCGTCAGACTAATGCAAACGGGATCAGCATGAGAAGCAATTATATATCATAAGTTTAGAGGATTTAAACATAACAATTATCCTAGTTCCTTGTAGAATGTCTGAAAGTCTAGAGTTGGATATCACGGTGTGAAACTAAGACCTATATATCAAAGGTCATACCTAGTTAAGAAGATGGTAGAAGCACCTCAAGTTAATTGCTTGCTTGATTTGGGAACTCCAAGCTGAAAGCTACCCACTTGCCATCACTAACAGGCAGCACCGTTATGGAATTAGGGAATGCAATATCAGGAAACTGTGTGTAAACTCTAACCCTGTTGCACAGCAAGTAACTCCTCAATCCTGCACTTTTCCCTACATTTGTATCTGAAACTGAGACAGCAGAAAGATTGGGTTGTATAAATGCTGGAGAGGAAGGGATTTCTTCGGTTGAAGAGAGTATTGATTCAGAGCATAAGGAAGGTTTTCTGGTTGTGTTCACGTTATCCATGTTGGCTGATAAATTGCTTGGTGTGCCTGACTCTTGAACTTCATCAATGATCACTGCATGACAAATCAAAATTTTTTGGATAAGACAACTTGAAATAATATTTTAACTTCATATGAATTGATAGAAAGATTTGAATGTACTAGGTATCAGATGAAGATGTCACCTTTGATTTCTTTAGCACATTCCTCATACTTGGTAGCTGGAGATGAAACCAACTGATGTTCATGCATGAGATTCTGGAGTGAATCAACAGTCATTGTCAAGTCAGAGCTTTGAATGGTTTTGAGAGCACCTTCTATTAGGTCATGAGGGGAAGTGAGCTTGGTATTCAGGCTCAATCCACCTGAAAAGAAAGTAACCTTGTCAATGTACCATCATTCATTTTCTGCCATGAAAATGTGCACAAGCAATGAAGCAAATACATGACTTCAACGTTGGATACAGAGCTTGGCATTGCAACAATGTGTATAGCAGAATAAAGATTACCATGTTTCCCTAAAGGAGGGCAGTGGATATCAATACATATATATAAACCAGGTGAATTAATCCAAATAATGGCAAGTCAACAAACTAAAGTTTTCTCTGAGTATCGAGTCAAAACCTATCTGCAATGATTCAGCTACCAGATGAAATTGATCATTTATGTGCATGATGTCTATCAGTCAATGAAACCTAAAACCATTTGACAATGGGTGGAGACATACGCCACTATATATTGTAACCAAAGGATATGAAATGTAAAGAATATAAAACACAAAAGTTCATATGCAGAACATGTAAAATCTGTTCTGTTCTTGCTCATGTTAAATGAAAACTAAAAGAAGCTTCCTTCTGTCAAAAAATTTAAAGCACCGACAGCTATCATCCGAAGAGGGAGAACTAACTTACGCTCTTTTAAAGCAGTGTAAGCAACCTTTGCAGCATTCAGCTCTGCCTTTTTCTTGGATTTCCCTGCTTCCCCGCAGAATTTCTCTCCTTCTACTTCCACAGTGGAAGAGAAAATTGGCATGTGAGATGCACCGGATTTCACAGTTGTATAAGCTGGCATGCAAAAGCCTTCTTTCTGAGCTAACTCCTGCAAGAGATTCTTGTACTGATCAGGTTCATCCTGTGGAGGGACATAAAGAAATGAATAGTGTATTCTATAAATTTAACATTTCATATTTATAATGTCAAGTGCACACAAACACACACAACACCATAAGCAGAAATTGAGAACAAAATGGTACAGGACTGAACTGCAAGAGGTGGCCCATCACTTTTACTGGAATATAATGAAGAATCAAGATTTTTCGACTGAGCATAGTTCTGCAGCTGGCTCTTGTATTGATAGCACAAACCTATATGCATGAGTTGAATGTTAGAGATATCCATTGACATGAGTAAATCAATAAGCTAGTGAAGATAGTGAGAGGAAATAAGCAGAAATGGAAGGCTAACAGTGCAGAACCATGTTAAAAATGGATTAAAAAAGCTATTGAACTGTGCAGAAAGGAAAGAGAAAAAAAGTGTTACATAATTTCCCACAGAATTCTGCCTGTGGATCTTGATTTATTTTATCTTATACCTGTTCTAACATCTAGGATACTATGCAACATGTATAGTAAGAGCTCTCATTTTCAGGATAGTCTGCAAACTTGGCAATTGTAGGTGCTCAAAACGTGAAACATTTTTTAGGTTTCCAGAAACATAATCTGGATTTGGCTTTCCATAGCATGAATAAAACGGCTATGATATATGGTGTAATAAGTATAAACTTGGTAGCAAGAAGATTAGTAATTTTGACACAGTTTGTTGATTAGCCTAAATTATAGTGTGTAATTTGATTGTTGCTGAATTTTGGCAAGATGCAACAAAAGTACTGGAACACAAAAAGGAACTAGTGACTAATGAAGAAATCTGAAAGATAATTAAAACATATGTAAGGGTAATAATGTCAATAACATTTATTAAAATCTTATAAACCCCACAATTTTATCTTATAAATCTCATACTTTAATCTTTCTCCTTGCTGATAGTGAGTAATACAACACAACATGAATATTGATAACCATGCAACTTTTTTTTTTTGATTGAAATAACTATGCAACTTAATATTTTCCCAATTATATAATACTTCTACAAGGAAATCAGAAAATGACGTTCTTAGTATAAGAAAGCATCTAATTACCCCTTAGTCTTTTAGCAAGCAAAACATGAATCTTTGACATGAAGACCTTTTATTCGACAGATAGATGCATATGGTTCCTCAAAATCTCTTTCAATTATTAAGAAATATTTTTATTAATTCCCATTCAACTTCCAAATTAGATAGAAAATAAATTAAATTAGAACGATAAATTAAATATATACCAGAAGAAGAAGACGGTGGAGAGGTGAAGTGAAGGAAAGCGAGCATGGCAGCCTGGTTTTGGGCTTCTTTGGAAGATTTGCAAGAAATAGGTGAGTCGAAGCAGAACCCATTGACTGATACAGAGGCCTTGAAGCGAGGGCTGTGTTCGGGTCCGTCTTTCATGGCGGTGTACCTTGGCAACCCCCATTTCTTCTCATGACACAACTCCTGCAGCTTTGTCTTGTACATTCTTGTCTTTCTTGTTTTGTTTTTTCTCTGAAAATAAGAAATTACAACACGAAACCACGACCACGACCAATACAATGACAGGCCTCTGTCTTTGGTTTCGTTTTCTAAAGACAACAAATGCAATGCTTCCCATCCCGCGTGTTTTTTGTGTTGGTATGTTCTCATATATTGTCGATGATTTGATGATTTCTTTGCTTTGTAGGCTCTAATTTTTGCTGCTTCCACGGTCTTTGGAGTGAGATTTGCCAATCAGGTGAGTTCATGTGGCGTGGAGACAGTAAAAATAAGGTTTCGACTTCGGAGTATACTTGGGAGTTCAGTACACATTGTCTCCGCATGTTAAAATCATCTGCATTTTCTTTGAACAGGAAGGGGAGTGTTGATTTACTTTTTATTTCCATGTCATTCAAAAAACAAAAAACAAAAATAAAACATTTCATTGGAGGGTTATGGAAGGCATTTAAATTAGTAAAAAAAAAAAAAACTATTTTGTTCCCAATGTTTTACCCCGAAAACAAATATAGTCCTCGTGTTTTTATGTTGTTTGCAATTTTAGGACAATTTTAACAAAACTCAAATTTTCAATTTGGGGATAAATTATCCATTTGTTTTCGAGAAAAATTTTGTTGGGAGGTTGAAAGATCATCTTATGAGTTTTCCAAAACTAATTTAAATTTTCACTTTTGTATTTATTTGCTAAAGAGATTGAGACTCACAATATTTTTAGGGTTTAAACATTAAGTTTTGGATTCCTTTAAATTTAAAAAAAAATCAAATTGAATGTTACATACATGATTTTTTGTCATTTATAAGTAAAATTTGTAAGTTTAAATAAGTTATTAGTTTCCATTTGAGTAATGTTGGGTGCAATATGTCCTAAAAATGCAAATCATGTAAAACACAAAAACCAAATACAGAGTTTTGAAACCACAATAATTAAATATGTATTCGGATAAAACACAAGAACCAAAAACAATTTTTTCCCTTTAAATTACATGTCTTGGACAAACTCAAACAATTTTCAATAAACAAGAGAACAGTTTTGCTTAACTCTTTTAGTTCATGTGTATGCTAATCTTCCATCTAAAATGTTGTCATGTGTTTAAAAAACTAACCATGAGTTAATCTATTGTATTTAATTATTTCTGAGTTATAATGATCAGAGAGAAAAATAATTTGACAACTTTTTTCTACTTTTACCCTTATCTTTTATTACTCAACTTTTTTATTACTTATTAATTTCTCTTTTCTCTTTTCTCTTTTATTTCATTATTTCTAATAATTTTTGTTTCTTTTGTTTTTTTGCTCTTCTCCACCAATATGCCTCTAGTATCCAAAAAACCACATCCATTTAATAATTTTTGCTTTTTTTTTTTTGCTCTTCTCTAGTATGCCTCATTTAATAATTTTTGCTTTTTTTTTTTGCTCTTCTCCACCAATATGCCTCCAGTACCCAAAAAACCACATCCATTTTATTTTTTTTTGGGTCTTCTCATGTATACACCTTTTATCTAATTTTTTAATTAATTAAAAAAATATTCCAACAACACATTTTTTTTTTTGGCCTAAGAATTCTTCTCTCATGTTTCATACATGACCTTTTCAAATCAAACAAATTCTTAGGCCAATCCAAAGTGTTGTAGCATTTGAAGAAAGAAGAATAGTTGCAATGACAATTTTTTTTTTTTTTTAACTCATGTAACTTTTTATTGGATTTTCTATATATGCAAATGAGTTGTTTTAGATTTTTGTTTGGCCGACATTTTAGATTAAACTTTGCAAATGAGTTTTTTGTTCGAATTGCAAATGTGTTGTTGGAATATTTTATTTTTTCATTAATTAAAAAAATAGATAAAGGTGTATACAGGAGAAGACCCAAAAAAATGGATGTGGTTTTTTGAGTATTGGAGGTGTACTGGAGAAGAGCAAAAAAACAAAAGAAGCAAAAATTATTAGAAATAATTAAATAAAAGTGAAAAGAGAAATTAACGAGTGATAAAAAAAAATAGTAATAAAAGATAAGGGTAAAAGTAGAAAAGAGTTGTCAAATTATTTTTCTCTCTTATCATTATAACATCCGAAATAATTAAATACAATAGATTAACTCATGGTTAATTTTTTAAACATATGACAGCATTTTAGATAAGAGGTGAGCATACACCTGAGTTAAAAGAGGTTAGCAAAATTGCTCTCAATAAACAAACACTCAAATAATATACCTAAACCCTAAGCTACACAAGAACTAGTAGTCTACAAGCGAGTCTTAACCTAATAACTCCATCCAATCCTGTTTTTACTTTTGTAACATTTTAATTGTAAGCTTTACAATTTATTTATTTTTAATCCTTTTGAGATGTGAAAGGTCCAAACTACCCTTCATATAAATACACCTACCAAATGCCCAAATATGTAGTCTTCTTTTTGGATTTCACTTTCAACCTCTCTCTCTCTCTCTCTCTCTCACTCACACACACACACACACACACACTGTACACCTTGATCCATTCCCCTATGGTTGACTATCATCATTAGGAAAATGCTAGGGTTACCATTTAAGTATACTATCTCTCTAATAGAGATATGCCTCATCAAGTGGAACCCACCCAAGTGGAACGTACCCACCCAAGTAGGCCCCACCTTTATTAGAGAGATGATACACTTAGATGGTACCCCTAACATTACCTCATCATTATTGTTATCATTGTTGTTGTAGTTTGAGAATTAAATCCAAATTCTCACTGTTACGACAAGTATTAATTCGATAAAAGAAAATAAACTAAGCCAATATAAAAGATAAACAAGAGAATAATCACACACAAAACCAGCCAAGATTTGACGAAATAATCTATGTTCTTCTTGATCTATGAGAATAAGTAGTACAAGATACTGGACTAAATCACATAACCCAATCCCCATAACCCTTGTACGTACATCTTCTCTCAAAGTGTTTCCTAAGAACTGTAGCTCTCTCACCCAAGATGAATTCCATGCTTTCTTGATGCAGCTCTTACTAATCTAAAGGTTGTTGGCCAACCTTCTTATTAACTTAGTCCAAGTTATTGTCCACCACATTCTTATGACAATGCATGGTATTAGAACACACTGGTGCATCCACTCATATGACTACAAATCTCCGGCCAACACTTATACAACAATGTTACACTGGCCACAACGTTCTTCTTAACAATGGTAATTAGATGCCCATCACCTACACTGGTAACATGTCAGTTTATCATTTGCTTCAACTTTTATAGGTCAACCAATGTTCATGTTATTTCTTCCATGCGTAGGAATTTGTTGTCTATTGCTTAACTTTGTGAAGATAACAATGTACGTTCTTTGTACTTTTGATATATTCCCAAATTTTCTACACCTTTGATTGGTCTAATGACTCTCTCATTTTTTATAGTCTATGTAGAAATAGTATTTACAAGCTACCTTATAATTCATCCCATCTTGATGCTTTATTTGCTTCTCTACAATCATCATCCTTATAGCATATATAGTATGTTGATTAGGTCGTTGTTCTAATAAGGTTATGTTATTTTTAGGTAAAAATAATTTGTTAATTAGTTTCTAGTTTGAAAATTCAAAATTCATTTTTCAAAGGTTATGCTTTTGGTAAATCCACACAGCTTCCTTTTCACTTTTCCAATGACATAAGTGTGCATTCTTCTTTCTCTCTTGTGCATTATGATGTTTGGAAATCTCCCACTTATTTTCTTACAAATTATAAATATTATGTCTTGTTAATTTACTTATTATTATTATTATTATTATTATTATTATTATTCTCATTTCACCTGCTTATTTATGAAACACAAATATGAGGTTCTTGAGCACTTTAAGAACTTCCTCTTATACATCAAAACACATATTTTATTTTACCTTCCAACAGTTTCAGAGTGATGGTGGCCTCATCCAAAGCTTTATGCTCATCTCTTAAGAGTTATCATCATTTTTCTTGTTGTCACATTCCACAACAAAATAGTTTTGCAGAATGTAACCATTGTCCAACATGGTCAGACTCTTTAATTTCCTTAGTAGTTATGTTCCTATAAGTTATTGAGTTGATGTTAATTTCACTGTTATTAATTTTTATTATCAATCATCTTCCCCATCCTATTCTTCAATGGGCTTCTCCCTTCTCTAGTCTCTTTGGTCAAACTTCATCCTACTCTAAGTAGTGAGTCTTTGGTTGTGCATGTTATTCACAGTTCAGGCACTTATCTAACTAATAAGCTTTTGCCTAGAGCTACTGAGTATGTTTCTATAGGTTACGGTTTGTAGCTATTGAGTGTGCTACTGGTTGAGTCTACATATCTCAACATTTTAACTTTGAGGAGCATGCCTTCCTATTTGTGTAGCTAACTCTTTCACTTTTTCTTTCCTCTTGTAAGCGGACACAATTAGGCTATCGTGATGATATTGTTATTTCATTGTTTTCTTGGTTGTGATGATATTGTTAGGTTATCGTAATTTCATTCTTACGAGAAGAATATATTATTAATGGGAAGATATGGATCACGAACTACTATCATAAGTATTTTGATGGTGGTTTTGAAGGATAATTTGATTGTTATTTTCAAATCATAATAATGTCATGGAGATTCATGTTATGGTTTTCTTATTCCTAGCTAATTACTCTAGAATTTGTAAATAACTAAAATTTGTCCAATTTGAGTTTATGATAAATCATAGCTTAACTAACATATGAGTATTTATATTTTTTGATAAATGCTTACAAATCATATTATATTGTAATTATTTTGCTTAAAATTAAAAAAAAAATTATATCTGTATAATTTGTATTACTTATTTTATAAAGATAAGTTTAGCTCATAGCATCAATACCAAGAGGGAAGACGATGTAAAGGTGTGGACAGTCTATCTATTGTGGGACTAGAGTTTTGGCAATTATTACGTATAGAATTTAGATTTTAAAACAAAGGTTGAAGAACTACCAAAAAGTGGGATTGAATAGCTAAAAAAACTATATTCTCACCATTTGTTACACTCGCGAAGACAGATTTTAAGGGGTTCTATTTGGAGAATTTGTAATCTTGTTGTGCTTACACATATATCTGGTTCTAATTCTCCAAGTGACTCTTATTCAGAGAACGAAGAAAAGAATCCCTGAATGTTGGGATTTTAGTTTTTCATTGTTGGAAGGCATTAACAAAGCAAGGAAGAAAAAGAAGATTTGTTTGGTCTACCTCCAAGATAAATATGATCAAGTGGGTTTCTTGGTAATTTAGGAAACCACATATGTAGATCACTCCAAGGGATCCAGAAGAAAAGAAATCAGTTGAAAAGCAATTTGTTGGTTTGCAAATCTACAAAAGCCAGAAAAAATATAAAAGTTCATTTCCAGATATGAATTAAGATACAAAAGGGATTGCATAATTCATCTGAAAGTAACTTACGTGCTCAATTGGGAAATATGAAAAATTATTAAGCTACAAGACAAAAGAAATTAAACGATCTCTTCCAAGAATTGGTAGAAATGCGTCAAGAGCAAGCTCAACATGAGGTTTCAAGTGAAGATCTATAAGAACAAGATAAAAAATTGGAAACAAATACTTTGACATGAAGAAACAAATTCTGAAAAATTCAAAGAGTTAGGGAAGGAAATTAAGGACTGTAGGAAGAAAGAAGGAGAAACATTGAAACTTCACAGAGAAAAATGGATTGGATGAGTTTCTTATTTAATTATAAGATCTGATTGGCTGAATGTTTTTATAGTGGAAGACAATTTCCATCTTTAAAGAAAGTTATGACTTGAAAAGTAAGTTAAGATACCAGTGCAACATAATAAATAATGCCCTAATTTAGAAGACCTCTAATCGATGAATGAGAATAGCTGTCAAAGATCTTATAGCTGCAATTAAAATGGAGAGAATTATTTAAGCAACATTGGATCAGATCGGGGGAGAAATATTTAATTAAATTCAGAAGGATGTTCAACAGCTTCCCTTCATTTAGTAATGGTCGTTAAATTATGATAAAGTTTTATTTTTGGAACGAACCTTGCAACAAATGAAGGGCACTTATGTTCATTTTTGGGATACCACCAACACTCGTGTGATTTCTTTCTATCAAAGATTGTTTAGAGATGTAATTAATATTATTACACGGTTGAGAAAATCGATGGCTCATATGATATGTATTTGGATGACAACAACATTAAGTTCATTGGTAATGAAGCCAAGATTCTAAAGGTCTGATCTAGTAATCATTTATGTCCAAATTATAGAAAACATCTTATAATTTTTGTGAAAAGAGTACTTGGTGAAGATTCAAATAAGTTAGCCTTAACTCTTTTCAATAAGTTGATTCAGTACAAGACGTACACCTACGAATGTCTTTAAGAATCTCATCTAACACCCATTACTCCTCCTAGCTAAAGAGAGATGTACGTACTTTATCTGTCGTGCAATGATCCATATAGATTATTCAAAAGAAAGAAGTTCTTGGCATATGAATATCAAATGATTAGGGTAGTGAACATTGAAAGTACGTCATATTAATTAGTAGAACATCAGGTTTATTGATGCCTACGAATACATGTCTAGTGTTTTGAAGGATAATTTGATTGTTATTTGTGAATCATAAATATTGTATAGATCCATGTTTTGGTAGTATTCTGATTTGTAAATAATTAAAATTTATCTAATTTGAGTTTTTATTAAATCATACCTTAACTAATATATGAGTATTTTAATTTTTTGATTGATACATACGAATTTAGATTGTACCATAGTTTTTAGGTTAAAATCTAAAATAAAAATATTAGATCGATCATTATTATAACATATCATTTAGCTAAGTTAGGAAATTTAGTTCAAGGGTATGTCTTATTGACGAACTCGAACTTCACTTTCTGGTGAGAGCTCTATGCAATTATCATACATAGAAAGACTAAAAATTTCAATTCTGTACAAACAAAAAAGAGACTTGAAATCACTACAAGTTGTCTAATTTTGTTCCTACTTCGAGGACTCCAAGTTATTGTCACAATCTAAGCTTATGAAACCTGGAGAAGAAAAAATTAACCGCATATGAATATATGATATAGATTTAAGTGATATGTTTTTTTTTTTTTTTTTGTATTAAATATTTGTCTGTGAAGGTTAATTTATATTATAGTAGAATTGAAAATTATATTTTCATTAAAGTGTTAAAGATAGAAATAAAAAGTTGGGTCTAAATAATTAATTATACATACATCACTACACATTGTGTTAGAATTAGATCGACAAATTACTGGAAGGCAATATATATATTTCCCGAACCCAGCCCAAACCATCTTTAGTTTCCAGCCATTGTGTGAATAGTCAGCATGTCAACTTATTCAACTTGGGTAATATAAATCATATCATAAATAACATAATCCAACGATCGACTGTGAATCTCTAAACAAAATAAAGTCAACATATCAGCTAAAAGGAGAACATTATAACCATCTCAAAGCTAACTTTCACCACATATATCAATTGAATAAACAATGATGAGCCAACTCATCAAGTTAGTTTTAGGCAAGATAAGTTAAACATGCATGTTGAAGTCCTCATTTTGCTCATGAAATCCATGTTTTGAAGTCTACATAGTCATACAAGTTAAACTCTGTAAAATTTCTACACCTTAAGTTAACTCTGTAATAATTGATATATATATAGCATCAAATTTTTCAATGTACTTATATCTTAAAATTTTGCAATCTAATTCAAGGTATGATACATACTAATTTGTCTTTCAGTTTAGAAAAGTACTGATTCACATGTTATCACTATGTCTTTTATATACTCTAATTAAATATTCCTTTGATGCATTATATATATATTATTATATGTTTTCATTGCATATAATAAATTTTAACAAATTCAGCTGGCCTACTGATAGACACACTAGCGGATGAAATAACCACAGACTTTGATTAATTTATGGCTAATATGAATTATGGGTGGGTCGACCAACTGAAGTTTAGAGAGGATGGAGATATACCAGTATTTAATGTCAATTTTTTTAATGGCTTCTTAATCCACACCTTCAATTATGTTTTCAATAATCTAAGTTCAGTATGGTCAACAAGGCAAGGTGAAGTCTTTTATTTTTTGATTGAAGAATCAGATGGATTAGTAATTGTCCGAAGCTTATATTGCTTTACAAAACAAAACATGAAAAAACAAGCACTCAGTATTAAATAATAGTGAAAATTGAATATAAAATAAATGTAGCAAAGTTAACTGTCACTTACCATTTAAGTTTATCATCATTTTGAGTCGTCGTAAGAAACATGTCGATCCTTAAAAGATAATCTTAATTTTATTAACGATAACTTCCTTGAACTTTAATGAAATTGTATGGTAGAATTATCCAATTTATGTTTGGTAATTTAACATCTCCTTCTCCGAATATGAAATGTTCACTACGTAACCATCAGTCACAAATATTTCAACCGCATTTGAATGGCCATAAAATATTACTTTGGTAAGTGGCCAAAAAAAAAAAAATTACTTTGGTCACCGGCTCCCTAAGATATTGCCTCAATCATATTCCTTCCAAATTCTTAAAAATAGTATTAATGATATTAAAGAATCTATCATAATTTAGAAAGAGAAAATTGGCATTAACAACATATCGACTAATTAATTATCGACCAAAATTTTCATTTAAATATTGCAGCCACACTTTCGAGAAGTTATTGTAGAAAATTCCAATATGAGTCATATGACAATCCAAAATGAATTAACCCGTTTATTGTCTTAACAAGATATTTTATGTTTATTGTACTTTGAACATGTATTTAATTATTATTTTTCAATAGGCCAGGATATCATTGAATAGGTATACTTTCAACGGTTCTTTTATTTCAACGATTATTTCAAGCTAAGTATCAAAGAATCAAACAAAAATCACACATGTGTCATGTGTGTATAGGTGAGAGTGTGAGACTTGAGAGTTGAGACCTATTACTAAAAATTTTATGGGAGAGCTGTAAATTTTTTTTCTGATTAAGTTTGATTTATTTAGACTTTTTAGCCATTCTCACAAGAGGCATTAACGTTTATTACAAACAAAATAAATCAAATCTCATTCCTTCAAAATCGAGTTTTAATGGGCAGTTCAAGACATTGAGCCAAACATGTATAATGGTTTGGCGTTAAATAGATCCTCTCACTCTCTTGCTTATTTCATTTCATCTTATATTATTGAAATTAGAGAAAAAACAAAACCTGAAAAAGGTAAATTTCATCATATTTTTTGGAATCTGAGGTATTGGCAAATTATATTATAAAGTAAAGTAACATAATTTCCCAACATCAAACATCTAATATAAAGAATAAGACATTTCTCTTGACATTGGCAAAATGGGAAATAGTATGTAAACTATTATTTTGCAAAAGTACAAGCTAGTGCAGTTTTGGGTATTCTACCCTCAATGGCAGCAACCACCATACCTTCAAGCTAGTAAAAGTATATATGATCGATAGCCTTCTTATTGCTTACTTTAATTTTTTTTTTTTTTCAATAAGGTTATTATTGATCTGTTGGAGGATGTCAAATTAAGGATATATCTCAAATTAGTTTGAAGGTCAACAGAATACTAATCGATTGATTTGTTGAGGTATATTTCTTAATGTTTTTTAAGAACTCTACAATTTTGATGTTCTCCAATGACATGAAAATTCCTATGATAAACAATCTTTTACCTACTTCCTGAAAAAAATATTGTTGCACATATTGTTACATACATTTTGATTCACGCGTCTGAGATTTAATAATATATGGTCACGCATTTAAGTGAATTTTTGTGTTGCAACATGCATTGAGATCACTACTAAAACATTGGACAAAAAAGGGAGCTAATTGCTTTTTACTTCATATTCATAACATAACACGTTTTCTGCAATGTACAATGAATAGAAGCAACATCCAGCAGGGCCTATAGAAATCTGAATATAATAAAAGCCAATAGAGGTCATACAAAAACTGCTACAAAATTACAACCTACCAGGAGAAAAAAAAAAAAAACAAAACAAAAACAAAAACAAAACTCAACTCAAGAACCAAGACCAAAAATCAATCAAAACTAGGTCCTGAGGCTACTCGTCATTGGTCATAGGCCAACATCTTCCGATTAAACTTGGCAGCGTCAACCATGTTGCGGAGGGCAGGCTGCACTTCAGAGTACTTGCGTGTTTTGAGGCCACAGTCTGGGTTAACCCAGACGACATTGTTCTCAAGGACCTTACAAATATTCCTGATTTTGTCACGGATTTCTGTGGAAGACGGAATCCTTGGTGAGTGGACGTCATACACACCAGGACCAATGGCAGCACCAAACTGCACTCCTTTAGGGAGGGCTGAGAGCAGCTTCTCATCTGATTTGGAGTTCTCAATGGTGATCACATCGGTGTCCATGCCAATGATCGAGTTAATGATGTCATTGAAATTTGAGTAACACATGTGGGTGTGGATCTGTCCAAAACATGAATTCTAAGCATTATACTTTAACTTTCTCATCAAGTAGGTCAATTCATTCTATTATTCCAATGTATACAGTATTTCAGTTTATGGAATTAATCTCTTTTTTGCTTTCTTCCTTCTTAACTGAATCTTTTATATTGTCAATTTGACACATATTCACCACGTTTAATCAAAGCACTTAAAGACCTAGCACTAAAGTTAAAGATCTGGATTTACAGATGAGAAATGAATGGTAGAGATGTGAAAAGGAACCTGAGTAGTGTCCTGAACATCACAGTTAGTTATCCTGAAGGAGTGAACAGCCCAATCTAGATAGAAAGCCTGCTCAGCTGTCCTAAGAGGCAAACCTTCTCTTAGAGCAGGCTCATCAATCTGGATCACAGTAATACCAGCTTTCTCAAGATCCTCAACCTCATCCTTGATGGCCAAAGCAATCTGATAGCAGGTCTCAAATCTAAAAACAAGCAAATACACAGCATTAGAAGCTAGAAAATTGGCCAATATAAATACAGGACTAAATTTGTATGCTTGTATTGTTACCTGGGCTGGTCATTTCTCACAAAGGACCAGTTGAGAATGGTTACGGGTCCAGTGAGCATTCCCTTCATAGGTCTCTTTGTCATACCCTGAGCCAGTGAAGACCAGAAAACTGTCATGGGCTTGGGCCGGCTCACATCACCATAGATAATAGGTGGCTTGACACCACGGGAACCATAAGACTGGACCCACCCATTCTCAGTGAAGGCAAAACCAGATAATTGCTCTCCAAAGTACTCAACCATGTCATTCCTCTGGGTTGGCAAGATATTGGCAAATATAATCAAACATCAAAAACCCTCTTTTGACAAGAAGGCCTAGTTGAACGAATAAGCATTCTACATAGTTAAAGCTCACCTCAGGCTCTCCATGCACCAACACATCAATGTCCAGCTCTTCCTGGAGCTTGACAACTTTGTTAATTTCATCCTTGATTGCATTGGCATAATCTTCCTCAGAGATTCTGTGAAGATACAGAGGCAGTTTAGTATATACTGTAAGACAAATCAACAAAGTTCAGAGAGCAACACAACTAGCAGAACAAGAATGCTTACTTCTTATCCTTGTATTCCCGGCGCATTCTTCTAATATCCTTCGTTTGAGGAAAAGATCCAATGGTGGTTGTTGGAAGAATTGGAAGGTTCAGCTTCTTCTGTTGAGCATCCAGCCTTCCAGCCACATTTGTGGCCCGACAGTGGTCAGAACCCTTCAGAGCAGAAGCCTTTGTACGAAGAATGATAATCCCATAAGTGCAAGATAGTCACTACAGATCAGTTAAAACAAGTAAGCATAAAAAGCCAAAAACTTACAGCCTTCTGGACAGCCTCATTCGTCACTCTAGGGGAGGATTTTCTTGAAGCTTGAGTTGCAGCATTGGCAGAGAAAAATGCCTGCAAATGAATAGGTAGTGAGGAAGTACTACAGAAAAAAAAAATAAAAATCCTCAAAGAAGAAAGATCTGAAGAATTATTGAAAAGTTTCTCGACAGAAAAATACATCTAATACGAAATCAAGTTAACTGATTGGGCTCAATTCAATTTCCAGTAATTCACCTGCTTGTGTATAAATTCTACAGCACTGCAGAACAGTTAGTGTTAACTAGTAAACCGGAAAGTTATTATTACTAAAGGTGAGAAAATTCAATGTTCAAAATGCTTCCGGATCAAAGTAAACAGCAACATGAGAAACTCTGCATGTATGTACCAATTTATGTTTTTGTACAGCTCAAAACTAATACTGCAACTTGAAGCTCCGTTAAAATCTTTCTAACCAAAAAAAGGGGGGAAAACAACTCAAATATTCTACCACATAATTGTCAAACCATCCTCGGAACAAAAATTAAGGATAAATTATCGAAAACCTCTTGCCCTATTAACTAAATAAGGTAAGAGGATTATTCTCCCACACATGCATGCACCTATGTATGATTTTGTACAGCTCAAAACTAAACACTGGAAAGAACACTAACTTGAAGCTCCGTTAAAATCTTTCTTACCACCAAAAAGGGGAAAAACAACCCAAAAATTCTATTGAATAATTTTTAAACCATCCTAGGATCAAAATTAAGCATAAAGTAGTGAAATCTTCTTACCCTATTAACACCAAATTCCATGCCCTTTTCCACATCTCATCTCCCCCCAATATACTTGCCACTAACTTTCTTTCCATCTTCTCTTTCTCTTTTTTTTTTTGAAAAATTACAATGTCTGCCTTATACCAAACTAGCTGCTCCTTTATGATTCTCCACTTCCTCTTACCCTCCAACCTCCTCACATTCCAACTAATCTTATCTATTTTGCAACTCACTTCTTTCACCCCAAATTTCTTTTCTCCTCTTCTATCATAGTTGATGTCTGACTTTAAATTTTTCAACACTCTCAACCCCTTCTTTTCCTTGCAGATTCTACCTTTCCCCTCTATCCTTTCCAACTCTTTAATTGGAGCCACCAAAATATTGATTTTTGACATAAAATTCTCCATAGATCCCACGACCCTCTGAACCCACTGCTTGATCTAAAAGTTTGTCAACTTCTAGGCCTTGTTCTTGCTCCCCAATTACGTATGTCTCCAATCAATTGGATTTTTATAAAATTTTCCAATCCACAACCTCCATCCCCTATGTATAATTAGAAAACCCTCCAAATTCAGATCCTCCACCTCAAGAAAATTGATGTTGTCCTGTCCTCCATCCTTCTCTGAGGATGGTGAATCATGTCTCATCACCCGAGCTCTCCAATACTTCTTGGTGATGATTGGCAAAAAATTGTCCCTCCTCTTCTCCCCTCTACAAATCTTCCACCTCTATGTCACTGGAATGCAATTCTTCAACTCATTTGTTTACATGCTTTTAAATTATATCCATCCAATGTGAAAAATGGTTAATGGAAAGTTCAAATATCCATGTCACTGGAATGAATTTCTTCAACTCATTTGTTTACATGCTTTTACTGCATAACTATACATTATATCCATTCAATATGAAAAATGGTTACGTGGAATGTTCAGATATCTTAAGGATTGTCTTCAATAAAAAAGATAAAGAAAAATTACAATCATAATTAATGCAGAAGAATATTTAAGTTCTCTTTTGATGCCTAAAATACAAAAAGAATAATGAAAAATGATTGAGAAACAAATACCTCATCCTTGTGTCCGGACAATGCCTTTGCCAAGCCATTTACTTCAACAACTTTTTGTGCTGCAAATGCAAGCCATGATTTAATCTCTTTATCCAACTTAGTCTCGTTCACTAGATCAACTGCAGTGTGGAGAAGAGAGCAGGATGTAGAGACCACGATCTTGTCTACAGGAAAAATATTAGATAACATTACTTCCAGCAAAGTGAATACATCCTTCACTTATAAAAGAATGCACTTATCAATAAAACCTTTTCCTAAAACCTTTTCCAACAATGCCCTCAAGAGTCTGCAGAGTATTGAGGGAAGATGCAAGATCGTTAGCCCATATATTCCTTCCGTCAACCACTCCAGCAAAGAGGTGTTTTCCAGAAGGAAATTCACACTTAATCAAATCAAGGGTCTTTGCTCCACGAACCAGGTCAAACCCATAACCGGTAACACCCTTCAAAGAGGTAAGTGTCTTGTATGCCTCGGCAGTAACTTCAGCAAAGTATGTCTCAATCAGAACATTCAAATCAGATAAAGATGACTCTAGCTCTGAGTAGGCATGAGTGAATGCTTGCAATTGATTAGCATCAAGATCCAACACAAGGGTGGGTTCATCAAACTGGATCCAGGTAGCACCAGCTGCCTTTAGTTCCGCCACAACCTCCCTTCATGGTTTTGATCATTAGTAGAGATAATTACAAGAACATCTAATATACAAACTTGTCTCTGAAAAAGGTAGAGTCATTACTTGTAAACTGGAAGAATAGAGCGAAGTAGGCAGAGGGGGGAAAAAGATTGTTTAATACCCCTTGCTGGTTTTGATAGCAACAAGTAGGATACAGGTCCTACAAGGACGGGAACAGTATTCACTCCAAGCTGAGTAGTGTCAAAATATCAAATAGAAAAATACATCAACGAACCAAAATTTCATACAAAAATGAGACATCTAATTCAAAACCATGAAGGAATTCAGTTAGATGCAGAAAAGTGGCAAATTCTTTATTAACAGGATTTTAAAATTTAGGAAGACTTACAGCCTGGGCCTCCTTGAACTCATCCACTGCCTTGTGGGATGCATAAGAGAACGTCATATGCGGGCCCAATTCTGGGACAATGTAATGGCTGCACAAAAGGATATATCGATAGTGTTCCATAAATACAATTGAAAAAAAACCCAAACCAATCTTATAAAACCACTTGAAACATGAGCCGCATAATTCACTTACTAGTTGGTGTCAAACCACTTGGTCATTTCCATAGCAGGAACACGGGCATTTCCCCTAGCCATGGAAAAGTAAGTCTCGAAACAAATCTCACTTTGTTTCCAACCATATCTAGGGGGTACAGCCCCAAGCATGGCTGTGGCATCTAACATGTGATCATAGTATGAGAAGGTGTTGCTTGGAATATACTCGATACCCGCATCAGCCAGCTGCTTCCAAATGGATGACCTAAGACCCGCAGCCACCCTTTGTAATTCCTCGGCACCAGTCTTCCCATCCCAGAAAGATTCCAAGGCAAACTTGAGCTCCCTATTCGGTCCAATGCGGGGATAACCAATAATGTGGGATGCTAAAGCTCTGTTCCACCATACCCATATGTCACAAAACAAAGTTAAAACTCACCTATTTGGCTTATAAAAGAGGAAAAAGAAACAAATAAAAAAAAAAATTATATATAGACCCATTTGCATATGATCCTATCAAGTTCATTCAAACAATAAGACAAACACTTGTCTAACAGTTACAGTCATCAGTTAAAACAAAACTTCCAGTGCCTTCTTCATTCGTATGGCAAACAAACCCATCTTTCCATTGGCAAAATAAGATTGGAAAATGAGAGAATCAAGTGAAACAATACAGCAAAAGCTAAAAGATGAGACAGCAGAGAAGTGAGAACCCAGAAAAAGAAGAGCAGCCCAGAGAGTAATACCTGGTAGTATGGAATTGGAAGTGGAGGTTGAAGCGAAGAGAAATGGGACGATTAGCTGAGAAATAGAGAGAGCCATAAAGCCCAAAACTAAGTGATGAGACTTGGTTCATTACTATTTACTACTACCTCTCCCTCCCTCCACCGCGAGTGTCCTCAATCCGGGCTATATGTTTGCAGCTGAACCTTTTTCATAATATTAAGTACACCAAACCTGAAGGGTGTCACGTGGATTTTAAAAGTGCAGGGAGTTTAATTTGTAAAATCACGCTAAAGCTAGGGGTGTTTGTGTAATTAATCTAATTTTCATGTATAGATTGAAGAAACAGTATTTTTTTACTTGTTTAAAATAAATAAAAAGGTCAATTACAAAGTTACCTTCCCAAGTTTGATGTCATCTTCAAATCCCCTCATAAGATTTCAATTTTTTCAATGTAATATAAAATTCATTCAATTTAAGACAATGTGGCCTATGCCACACTTCCGTCCTGTTTGACTATTTGGTCTAACATTGTGGGACTACCTATATGCTGACACATACTTAATACAAAACACATACTGGGGGTTATGCTCATTGCGTCGCTCAAGGTACCAAAGGGAGAAGAAGAAGATGATCGTGATTTATTGTATGTGTCGATGTTATGAAAGCGGTTTACGTATATTTAACTCAAATCTTGTCTACGTCGCTTAGAAGAAGAAGAAGACGATCGTGATTTCTCTTATTGTTGTGAGAGGAAGAATGTAGGTAGAAGACAACAGTAAGATTTAATGTTTACCCAACATTAAAAATCCCTTGTACGTGTTCTGTGTTGAGTTCGTGTTAGCATATAGGCGGACTAACATTAGACCAAACGGTCAAACTGGACGGAAGTGTGGCTTGGGCCACATTGTCTTAAATTGAATGAACTTTGTACTACATTAAAAAAATTGAAAACCTATTGGAGAGATTGAAGATGACATCAAACTTGGAAAGGTAACTTTGTAATTGACTCTAAATAAAATTATTGATTAATTATTGGCCTAGACTACCCACAAAATTAAAGAGCCATCAAATTTGAATCCTTATTTCCTAGATTAAAAAAAAAAAAAAACAAATAAAGTTCATATTAAAATCTAGTTAATGATTAAATGTAACTTGGACTTTTTATCTTTCTTTAAGTTTGCATATAATTTGATTCTTTTATGGGGCAGTATTCAATTTATAGAAGAGAAATGATTTTGAGCCTCAATTTTGTGTTTTAATTTTGTGCCTCAATCTGACGTGGCAAATTTAAGTAATACACATCATTATTTATTGCCACATCATATTATTATTTGTCAAATAATTTTTAGTTAAATACCCATTTAGCCCTTAAATTACTAAAACATGTAACCAAACACTCTAAATTTCCATTCCCACCTTCAACCCAACAGCCTCATCCCTCCCATGGGCATCTCACCTACAGTTCAACACCGGCAACCTCCACCGCCGGCAAGCCTATGGAGTCTCCCTATTTACATCAGCGAAATCAAATAATTATTCAAATACATCAAATAACCACTTTCTTAATCATTTTTCATTAAATTCATTCTACAAAAAAAAAATAATAATAATAAATAACATTTGTTGTTGCATTTGTCTTCCACTATCCTAATATTACCATGCCAAAAATTGGGATTGGATTTGGGATTGATGCTTAGATTATAGAATTCAATGTGCTGAGTCTATAGTTTATAGCTAGTTTGGAGTTTGAATAATTTATAGTTTATGTATGAGTCTATAGTTTGGTTCCTTTATGGTGGAGGTTTTCCAGCAATTAGGCTCTTCGGCGCCAGCAAAGGAGGTCGCCGGTGTTGGATTGCTAATGAGGATGCCTCCAAAGCTACTCCAAAATATTTGATGTAAAAACAGATTTTGCAGAAGATGATTATATTTAAAAACTATTGATGAACTAGGATCCCATATTTGCATTGAATATCATCAAAGAATCTCATATGGCACCCAAAAATACATCCAAACTTGAGAAGAGAAGACAGATAAATGGGCATTGATTGCTAGTGTGGATCTTCTTTGTTGCAATATATTTGTTGTTGTTCTTTCTTTTTTTGATCGGAAATGGTTGTTCATCTTTGGATTAGCTTTGTTCAATATAATCATCTTTAGCATTTATTTTTTCGCCGGTGTTGCACTGCTAATGAAGTGCCAATTTAATGATGAGTTGTAGAAATAAAGGGAAAATTGAGAAGATAAGGGATAACTATAGTGTTTGGACTGATAAGTGAGGAAAATGATGAAGATTGTTTTTTGTTTATTTGGTGTTAAGATCAAGGAGTAAAATTTTGAAATTTTCGACGAAATTTCGCTGAAAATTTCGTTTTTTAGGGTTATGAAAATTTTAACACCATACCAAATTTATTTCAAAAAATTTCGCCGAAATTTTCAATGTAGAGATCGGAGAAAGATGGGAGGCCGAGACCGGAGGGAGAGGGGAGGCAGAGACCGTCCCCGGAGAGAGAGAAGAGATCGGAGAGGGAGCTGCAGATCGAGGCGCGTCGTCGTCGGAGGTAGAGAAGAGATCTGGGGAGGGAGAAGGAAGAAAGAGATTAGGAAGGGAGGAGGGAGAGGGAAGAGAGAGATTATGAATGTAGGAGAAAAACTGGTGAAGGGAGAAGAAAAAAACAGGAGAAAAAAAAAAAAAAAAAAAAGAGGAAGGCCGAACTGGAAGAAGACGAAGATGAGGGGAAGAGTGGAAGACCACTGGGGGAAGAAGAGGAAAAGTAAAGAAAAAAAGAGGAAGTCACGTGGGAAGAAGAGGAAAAGGAAAGAAAAAAAAAGAAGAGAAAAGAAAGGAAAAAGAAAAAAAAAAAAAAAGGAAAGAAAAAAAAATAAGAGAAAAGAAAAAAAAAGAAAAAAAAAGAAAAAAAAATGAAAGAAATTTATTTATTTATTTTTTTTAAGGTAGATTGAGATTTGGAGTCTTTAGGCAATTGGAAAGAAAAAAAAGGTTTGAGATTTTATTTGGGGTTTGATTTGGTCATTTTGACGTTTCGTTTAGTTGTAAACTTGTAGATATAAATTATGAAAAATAAATTTATCCCCTTATCATGAAGTTTCATTTCCTTAATGTTTGGTTTTCCAATTACGATAATTTGTAAAATTGAAATTTTAGGTAAACCGTTGTCGCCGCTACTGCTATTGGATGGTTCTATTTTAACCCAATTCGGCTTAATTTAACTATCGAAGACCATTTCCAAGTCCCTTTGAGTTAGCTTGCTACTTTCCGTTGCCAAATTAGTGATTTAGTCGTGTAATTTTATTATGTAATTATTAATCAGTGAAGTATTTTTTTAACAGTATTGTCTCTGGCGCGCATTATATTTATCACATATCACATGAAATCTACTATATTATTTGATTTCTTCAATGTTTTTTATTAATGTAGTAGATAATATGTTAAATAAACATATGGTCAAGTTTCATTTAAAATTTTCATATTTTGATAGCAATTTTCGTCGTTTTTGTCTAATTTTATTGAAATTTTAATCGAAATTTTCGAGAAAATTTCCTCAAAACCGAAATTTTACTCCTTGGTTAAGATAAAGAAAATTAAAAAAAGGGTAAAATAGGTTATGCAATATCTGATGTGGCAAGTATTTTAATTCACATGGAAATCCATGTCATTGGGGCACAAATTCTTGAGGCACCCTAGCACTTTCCTTTGTAGAATTATACACAGTTTCGTAGAGTTAGATAGAGTTAAATAGTGAACTTTTTTACCAACTAATCAGTCTCACGTTCAAATTCTCCTCCTCAACATAAAAAATAGTGAAAATTTTCAATGACTTTATATAATTAAAATCGTTCATAAAACAAATCATAAAAAAAAAAAATTTGTTTGCTAAAAAACATATAATATGTTCTTACGATCATATTTGCACAAATTAAATAGTATTAGTGGCATAATTAAAATGTGCATATAAACCAAAAATCCAAAAATGATCGTACAAAATGAAATTAAAAGGAGTATAGTTTCTAACTTTATTTTAAATTTTTTGAAATAAATAATTGAAAAGATAAGATCATTCTAGAAGATGAAAGGGTAATATATTCTCTATCTAAATTTAATTGTAATTGTAATTGTAATTTTATTTGTAGTTTTAGAGCTTGTTTGACAGTGTTTTTAGAAGGCTTAAAAGCTCTTTCAAATAGTCAAAAACATTTTTGTTTATGTTTGCCGGAAAAAAAAGAAGGGCTTTTGTGTTCCAAAAGCACTTAGAAGCGCTTTTGTGTTCCAAAAGCACTTAGAAGCGCTTCTAGGTGAAGCATCTCCTTCCTTAGGAAGCACTTCCAAGTAAATCCAAGTATATTAATAAAAATGTTAATAATTATAAATCCCCTAGTTAGAGAGAAAATCTCTCGTAGGGCCCGTTTGACACTGCTTCTTAGAAGCACTTTTATTTAGTAGCGCTTTTATCAGAAGTGCTTATGTTAAGAAGCACATATAAATTTTTATAAAATTTCTAAGTTGTTTATACAAAAGCACTTGAAAGTGCTTCTTGAGAAAGCACCTGTCAGGTGCTTCTCAAAAAACCCCTTAGAAGTGCTTTTATAACTCAAAAGCACTTCTAATTATTTTTGCCAAACGCTATCAAAAATGTTTTTACTAATTTGAAAGCGCTTTTGACAATTTTAAAAACAGTGCCAAACGAACCCGTAACCTCCACCCAAAATCTACCTCTCCCATAACCCCCAATCTTACACTTAATATTTTCCTAAACCCCCTAGTCAACTAATACCCAGCCAAATTTGACTCCCCATCTTTTAATTTTCCAGTTTACCGTTTTTCTTTATTTTTATTTTCCATTTGTGCTCTCTCTCTCTCTCTCTCTCTCTCTCTCTTTCTCTCTCTCTCTCTCTATGCGTTCTCTTTCTCACCGTTGCTGTCGCCGGCGCGTATACGTCGCCGTCTGGCGACTGTTGCCAACGATACCAGTCCCATCACGCTCGCCTCTCCTCCTTCTTCCTCTCCTTGCCCTCCACTCTCCGCAAAACATAACATCGACGCCGGATCGGTTAGGCAAACCCGAGCTACTTCGCCGGCAATATATCTGCCAATTCCGGCTACGACGAGGTGGCGAACTAGTTGGGTTCTTCTCGCCTCTTCCTCCTCTATCTATCCATAGCCTTCTCTTTCCCAGAAAACCCACAGAAACCCAAATGCAGCCCGAAGTCTGATCATCTTCTTCGGCGGTGACTTCAAGATTCCGGCGACATCGCAGCCGCTATCCACTTCCAGAAGCTTTCTCTCGACATGGTAAGTGTAACGACCCGACCCAAAGTTGACTTTTAAAAATAATGGACTTTCATCTTTGACTTTGGGCACGTTAGAAAGGTCTTGAGTCCACGAGTTCGTAGACACGCGGCATACGTCAATCGGAGCTACGGTTTGAAAGATACGGGCATTTGAAAGAAGGGGCAATTTTGTAATTTTGTAGGAGTGGGTTTTAAATACCCAAAATCTAGAAATTTTTGGACACCCTCTCTCCTCTCTCCCCGATACTCTCTCTCTCTCGCCCATTCAGCACCGCCGCACTGTCATCGGCGCGTGGGCGCGCGTCCGGCGGCGGATAGAGGTTGACGAAAGCTCTCCGAGCTCGCCTCTCCTCCCTCCTCCTTCCTCTGTGCATCGTTTAGCCCAGAAACCCCCCAGAAATCGAACCCAGTTCAAGCCGATTGGGCTTCCGGCGACGACTCTCCCTTTTCCGGCGGATTTGAGGGCGACGACCACTTGGGTTTTCTTCCCCAGGCCCCGGCGAGTTCAGCCATGCCACTCCTTGCTCCGGCGACCACCCCCGATGTAGAAACGACGTGAAACAGAGCCGATCCTCCTCGCCGGCGATCTGCGTTTTCCGGCCATGATGCGACACCGGACCCACTGGGTCTCATTCCTCTCATCACAGCAAGTTCAGCCGTGGTGTCTTCCTGTCCTGACGATGCCCCACGGCGGAGCAATGAGCTCGGGAAGCCAAGCCAGCCGCGGGCTTCCGCCGTCGATTTCGGCGTTTCCGGCGACTTTTGGCCTTCGGCCCAGTTGACAAAATCGATCCTCTAGGTACGGGTAATCTTTCCCCTAAGGTGTTGATGTTCAATTTTGAGATTTTAGAAATTCGATTTTTGGGTTTATGTCTGTTCTGAATATCTTGAAATCGGACTCAAATTTGTGATGTTTATGTGCAATTGAAGGTTCTATTATATGATTAGGATTGTTTGGAGTTGAATTTGGATATTTCTAGGTTTGTGCCGCCGCTGCCACCGACGGCTCCGCCACTTGTGGCGGTGAGTTGGGTGGTTTTTCTTGTTAATCAGCCTCCCCAGGACTTTTAGAGGCCAACCCTAGGGTTTGTTTACGTGTGGGTGAGTATTGTGTGTAATTTGGGGCTGGGTAGCCACCGTGCGTGGTGGTTACCGCCCATTTCGGTCATTGAACGGCCAAATTGTGAAACCTGAATATTTAAATATTGGTTGTCTGGTCTTAACAGGTACATGGGCTCGGGAAATCTCATTCCCGATGCTGTTATGCTGCCGGATTTGGTATCCGAGCAATGGCACCGTGAAGGGTATTCCGGACTTTTACGTAGTTAAATTTTAAGTGAAACTTATCTGCTTATATTGTTGAGTACCGTGGTTTCATTGTTTGTTTTAAAGATTTGTTGTTTTACGTTAGAGAAGATTAGGTGTAAGATTTGAATTAGGAGAATGAATTGACAAGGATTTGAGGCGAAGGAATTAATTGAGAATTATAGAGTTGCTTAGAGGAGAGTCACCAAATTAGAGAAGGATTGTTTATAATCGAGGTTAATGATTAATGATTATGCAGTTATTATATACAAAACGATCAAATTAATTATTGAGGAAGTGTCGGTATGTTTCGAGTGACAGACAAGTGATGGTTTATAAGCGGGAATCAATTTTGGAAGGATTCGGCATAGTACGGAGTAAATTGTGGATGAAATGTTGTGAGTTGGAAATGTGAGTACTGATCGATACGAGCCTGCTCGTATGGAGTGATCCCTCCGTACGAGATTGTGGCCAGGATACGAGCCTGCTCGTATGGAGTGACCCCTCCGTACGAGATTGTGGCCAAGATACAAGCTTGCTCGTGCGGAAGGGTTATCCGTATGAGATTGTGGCCAGGATACGAGCCTGCTCGTATGGAGTGACCCATCCGTACGAGATTGTGGCCAGGATACGAGCCTGCTCGTATGAAGTGATCCCTCCGTACGAGATTGTGGCCAAGATACGAGCCTGCTCGTAAGGAGTGACCCCTCCGTACGAGATTGTGGCCAGGATACGAGCCTGCTCGTGCGGAAAGGTCATCCGTACGAGATTGTGGCTAGGATTTGAGCCTGCCCGAGCGCGGGATTGTGGCCAGGACATTGTCTACAGTACAGGTACGAGGATGATGTGAGTTTTAAGAATAAGTGTTTCAAGATATCAGTTTCCAAGGATAAATTCAGTTCAGAGCTTGATTTACAGTTAAGGGGATTTAAAAATGGTTTTGAAAGGAGATTTTTGAAAGTAGTTATAAAGCTGGAGGATTTCCAAGAAACGAAGTGTGTGAAATTAGATAGATGGTTGTTGGGTTGCTTGTATTGCATTTGTTTGCTAGGACTTAGTAAAATCTAGGCTTGAATCGTGAGGACGGAAATGTTGGTGTCTATGCATTGAGGATATTAATTAGGATGTGAACGATTGAGGTTGAGGTTAATGGTTGATGATTATGCAATTGATTTGTCAGAGTATAATTATTATTATTGATGTGCATTTGAGTTTTTGATTTTCTTGATGCTTGGATGATTGGTGGTGGAATGTTATGTGATTAAGTAATTATTGATATTTTGTGGATTATTTTTGAGTTTGGGGATTGAGGAAATTATTATTATGTCATTTCACTTATACGAGCTCTAGTGAGCTTACCGGGTTTGTTGTATAACCCGGTACACCATGGATGTGGTGTAGGATTTGTGTTTTGCAGGTTAAGCAGGCTGAGGAAGCAGTGGGGAGAAGACAAGGTAGTGGGACCCAGAAAGATTTATTTAATTGTTTTTACTCAGTGGTTCATTTAAAAATGTTTTTGACAGAATTATATTTACTTATGTTGTTGTGCATGGCTTAAAAGTAAGAGAAAACAGATTTAACAGTTTGATGTTCAGTATTTTCATGGGCCCGAGGTTTGGGGTGTTACAGTAAGTGTGATGGTGGTCTTCGATTCTCCAACTGACCACCGTGGACGGTGAATCGACGCCGAGAAGGTACGAGACTTACCGCCATAGTTGCCGGCGATTTTTGCGGTGGATTAAAGTTGTTCTGGTCTCATTCTTCTCTTCTCGACAGTCTCTCTCTACTGGTATACAAATTTGGGTTCAATTGCTTTGAATTTCAAAAGCCCTAATTTGAAAACCCAAATTTGAAATTGATTTGTGAATATGTTTGTGAAATGTATAGTTTGTTAATCTGTTTTAATTGAATTTGTTATTAATCGAATATAAATGTGGGTTTTTTAATTGATTTATAAGTATATACAAATTTACTTCATTTATTAATTAAACAGTTTCAGTTCGTGAAACATGAGTTTTAATTGAATTTTGAATGAAATTGTGGTCCTGAAGTATGATGAATCAAATTTGCAGGTAGAAATAGATTGAGGCAGTGGTGGCTGTCGTGTACTCGTTGCGCGTGAGGTGATCGGACAACATTGTCTAGAGTTTCAGTTTCAGTGCATTCAGTGAACTGAATTTGAATTTAATGAATGCACTGAAACTAAATTCATTGAAATTGAATTTAGACTGAAACTGAATTTAGTTTCTAGTGAAATACTGAATTGATATAATTATTTTTTTTTGTCAAGTAAATGTGTAATTATTATTTTTTTTTCCGTACAAAATAATGGTGTAATTATTTTTTTATTCTAGTTAATAATAATGTAAAATTATGATTTTTTAGTGTAATTGAATTTTTGAAATTCAGTTTCACTGACCACGTTAACGCGCGTCAGAGTGGGGGTTTAGGAAAAAAGTATTATAAGTTTTAAGAGGTTTTGAGAGAGTTTCTAGATAAGTGGGGGTTTAGGAAAACTTGTAGGTTGGTTAGAGAGTTTAAAATTATTCACTATTAACAAGAAGCACTTTTCAAAAAAATCTATAAATTTCTAACAAAAGTTCTACTAAGTAAAAACGCTTCTACATAAACACTCTCAAAGAAGCCCTTAGTTTTACTTTTCAATAAATGATAAAATTTTTATTAATAAAATTGGTCACTTTAGATTAACAGTATGTAAACGTTTAGGGATTAATGCCAATTTGGTCCCCAAACTGTTATATTTATATCAGTTTGGTCCCAAAACTTCTAATTTGGAAAATTTAGTTCCCAAACTTTTTCAATTTTGCCAATTAAAGTTGTTTAATCAATTTAGATTGAAATCAAATGAACATGTCTAGAACTTAAACATGCATTGAGTTATGGTATAGTTTAGAGTGACCATCCTGCCCTAAAAAATGAGGATATGTGATTGACACATAGTTCTATGCAAATGGAACTTTGGACGAAAAGTGTGTAAATTAACTTAACAATCTCAATTGACAAAATTAAAAAAAGGCTAGGGACTAAGGGCTGAAACGCGAGTGAAATTATGGTATAGTTTAGAGTGACCATCTTGCTCTAAAAATTGAGGGTACGTGATTAACACATGGTTCTATGTAAACGAAGATTTGGGTGGAAAATGTGTAAATTGACTTAACTACCTCAATTGAAAAAATTAAAAAAAAATTTAGGGACTAAATTTTTCAAATTAGAAGTTTGGCGACCAAATTGGTATTAACCCAAACATTTATTAACTTTATTTGGTATTTATGTCATTCCACTCCGTGTTTGTACATGGCTAAGCGCTCGACAAGTGGTTTTTTTTTTTACTAGACGGTTTAAACGGCGGTGAAATTGTTAAAATTTACTTTTTAAGTATAAATAATTTTTCAATACAAAAATAAATAATGGTGAAATTATGATTTTTTTTTTTTTTGCTAATAGTGGTAAGAATAATAACAACAACATGTATGACAAAAAAACAATATAAACGCTTATTGGGTAGAGAGTTGGACGTTTTTTTAGAGATTATTAAAGAAATAGAAAGACAACATATTCTATGAGTTTTTAATCAATTATAAGAACCATTCATGAGAGATAATTGGATGACAAGTTTTACACAAAAGATAATGCCTAAGTATAATGATTCGCTTCAAGGCATATATTTATGAGTCACCTTTAACTAAAATTCTTTTTGAACCATTTAATTTAATTTAATTTTTTAGCCACTGAACCATTCCAAATTCAAACTTTTCAAATTACATATTGTTAGTTTCTTCCAATATCCAAGCTTTTTGAGTTGCAAAATCGTTGAATCATTTTTAATTATAATAAAATTTAATTACTTCTTTAATAGGTGTTCACGGGTTGGAACTTTAAAATACTTTATTCTTATTTTCATTTTAAAGATGTGCTAATGGTAATGCAATTTATATCCATATTATTATGTTAAAAATGCTTCATTCATGGGATGAGCTTAGATTTGATCCATAACATTGATTTATCTGTGCGAGAGGGGCGTGCCACCAAGTAATGGATCGTACTTGGAATGATTGCAAAAAAAAATTAAAATATAATGAAATAAAATAAAAATAAAAGGAGATCAAATGATTGCAGTTGGTTCTTTTCTATGCCTGGGCATTCCATGACTTTAAATGCTAAAAGCCTTTGTCAAAGGAAAAATTATAGGGTATAACCGATATACCGTCACGTGGTATAATCAATCAAACGTGTAAGAGTATTACTTGAAGATGTGTTTATATTAGTAGGGTATAGTATTCATAACATTCACTCATATTATAATAAATAGACTGGTTATACCACGTGTTAATATAACGGTTATACAGAATAATTTCTCGTCAAAGTCAAGATGTGTTTATGTTGTTCTTGATGAATGAAATAAAACAAATAAGTAAACTAAATATTATGGAGATCTAGATCTTACAACAAATTAAGTCAATTGGAATCATATGCCATAAATAAAAATCTCAACATTCAGGGAAAGAAATGAAGATAGACTAATAATAAATACTTAATGATTGGCAAAGTAAATGCTTCCTTGATTAATTTCTCAAATGAAGGAATACATTAAATTCAGGAAATAAATGAGAGTAATAAATAGAGCTATTAAATGTACAATAACAAGCAAAGTTGCAATAAAGGAAATAAGCTAGATCAAGGCGTTAACCGTAATAAAAAGCGGAAAAGTGGATGATTCAAATCATCTTGTAGAGAATTTTCAAAGACTGGTCTAGGTTTTTCTGTGAGTTGTTGGAGAGAGTGCACCCTTGTTGTAGCTTTGATATTTATACTCGGATTGGGGACCTGAAACCCTAAGTATCCTTGCTTTGGATTATCCCCACGTGTAGGGGTTTGAACATGTATGGGATCTTATGCTTATCCCTTGTGACAGCTGCTATCCAGCTTTTAACAGTTTTAACAGTTTTATGAACCCACGTGTCTTTGCATTACTAGCCCTATCTCAAAATCTTTTCAGCTTAGCAGGTGTAGCTGAAAAGAAACTCTTTCGCCAAGGCATTCCTTATTCGCCAGAAACATCCCATATGGGCCTTGACTTTGGGCTGAATTTAAACCCTTTGAAATTCATGGTACAAACACATATATAGCCACAATATAAATGTGACAATAACATCACAAAAGGATGTAGTTTTTTTAGAAGAAATTACACAAAAGGATATAGTTGAATGATCCAAATTGTCTTTTTTAATTCTAAATTCATGAATCATCCTAACAAAAATTTAATCAATCTTATAAATCATGTAAATTATGTGGCTATCCACAAAGATGTATATGGGGCTACTTTGTAATTTCTATTTATTGTAGTCCTTTTTATATAAAATAGGGATACTTAAGAGTAACCTAGCTCCAAGTAAACCCTAAACCTATAAAATACTTTAAATTCTCTTTTATGTTCCCTTATTATTTTCTTCAGTTACTTTTACAATGGATTATATGACCAACTACTCTATGTTCTTGGATTTATGATAAGTTGGTTTCTTGGCTTAAGCTAGGCCTTTATTCAAAAATGTTGCTTCCATCACTGCTTTCCAAGAGCAATATACTTAGCCTCAATAGTGGAACTTATTGTAGTATTTTTCTTACACTAGCTAATTGTGCCTCCATCCAAAGTAAAGACGTATCCAAAAGTGAATTTCCTATTATCGATATTAGATTGAAAGTAGTCTGCATTGGTGAATCCATCCACTTATAATTCTCCTCCTCCATAGACAAGGAAGAGGTCTATCAGTCCTTTTTAAGTACTTAGAGACATTTTTGACAACTATATTATGTTTTACTAAGAATTCTTTATTAATAAGCTACAACATACAACATTTTTTAGCTATAAACCCAAACTTCTAATCTATTTATTTTTAAGGTACAAAAAATATTTTTAAGCCACAATTCCAAAAAAATTATGGAACATCAATACTATTCAAACTCAGGGATGAAGGATCCCGGCCAAGATTTATGATGAAACTATCCCACTTTAGGAATTCATACTCACTAAATTAAGTGAAACCACTTGCTAATACTAAACCTACTGGACCTACAAGTATAAGAAAACTAAAAGAGAACTTTTGAAATAAGCCACATTTGGTGCATAGGATTGGATTAAATATGTTAACTCACTAAATTTAAGGTTTATGGAAAGAATAATAGAGACTAACTTCTAATGTTTGTGCAAGTTGAAGGAAAAAGATTGATTAGTCATAAAGAAAGCTTATCTCGTCTCATCTCTTAAAATGTTGGGATATCAACCTCTTTTGACTAATCCATCTTCTTCCTTAACTTGGACAAAATTTATAAGTTAGTTAACATATTAAATCCAATATTGAGCATCAAACGAGACCTAAGACTACAAGAAGGGATTGTCAACCTTGATGAAATTTATTCATTCCACTATAGTCGTACTTAAGCCTTAGGCATTACTTGAAGTGGTACTGTGGCACGAAATGTCCTATGTTTCCGTTTTAATTTTTAGAATAAGCATTGTCCAATGCTAAGTGCTTCATCCTTTTATCAATAAAAAAAGCTAATCCTAAATCCAAACTGTTTTATCGAGTGAGTTTCAATATTCCATGACAAGTGAAGAGTATTGAAGGAAGAGGAACTAAGATTTTCATATTCATATAAGACTTGAAAACTTGATTCTCCTGTAAAATTTATATAAAAATATGAAAAATGAAAGAGAATAATAAACTACTAGCCTAAAAAAAGAATAAGCAATCTGCAGCAACATTATCAGATGCAAAAACCGGTTCCAATTTGGATCGAGTGATAATGTCTTTCTTGCTTTTTATGTTCACATTGTAGCCTTAGGTACTCTCTCTTCTTAACCATGTAGTTGAAAAGCCTCATGTTGGTGTTTGATTAGAACTAAAATTGGCAAAACTGCTTTTACAATGCATTAAGGAGTGGGATTTTATTCCCAAAAATTGAAATACCGACCGAGCTGAACTATACAGTTGTGGCGGTTTTTTGGGTTTCGATATGAATTCGGTTATTGGTCGAAATTTCGACGAACTTACAGGCATCAGAGTCAGCACGATTGGGGATATTGAAACCCCTTCACTGACCAACTCATTGACCGACATATATATTTATTTAATTATTTTTTTTTATTACCTAGCAAATTATGGACCATTCGATTTAGGGTGCATATGATTATCATGCACCATACCACACCCAATACCCCCTAAACCTAAAAAATCTAAATCAAACACTCACTCACACTCTCTCAATCTCTCGAAATTCTAAAACCTATCAGCCTCCCTCCTTTCTCGATTCTCAATCTCTCAACTAGTCAACTCAGCCTCTCAATCTCTCAGTCTCTCTCTTTTCTCGCCTCTCCTTCTCAGTAACTCTCAGAAACCTCTCTCTCTCTCTCTCTCTCTCTCTCTCTCTCTCTCTCTCTCCCCCCCACCCGAGACCTAACTCACCAGTCACTACCACCATTCGATCTCCACCGTTGACCACCACCAACCCCTCCCCGGAGTCCTTTCCCCCTTCGATCGACACCCCAAAGCCCGAAATCACAGTGTAAGTAGGACTGCAGGAAATCTTAATATGTGTTTAAGAATTAGGGTTTTGATTTTGTTTTTGTTTTTGTTTTTTTAATTTGGGGAAAAGGTTCAATCTTCCAAATTCTGATCAATCTAACATGAATTTCTTTATTTATACATTGCAAGCTGCATATTTAAGCTTAGATCACTTTGAAATTGTGATACAACCTTTTTCTACCTTAACTTGATACAAAAGAGATTTGGAAGGAGCAGAGCTCCAATTTTTCTTTGTATATTCAATGTAAAACCAATTATCAAAATCATGCTTACAAATGAGAGCTACTGCTTCTATATCAGCAAATGAACCGGTTATAACAAACTTGATCCGGTTAAGACTCACAGTAATGGACTGCTAGCTGTCATTTTACTAACAAAACTACTAATTAAAGACTAACCAACTATTAATTAAAGACTTAACCAATTACAGATCTTAACAACTACTCCTCCCTTGCAGACAAACTTTGTCCTCAAGGTTTTAAAATTGAAAATCTGGAAATTTGGTTGCGAACTCATCATAATCCTCCCATGTAGCCTCTTCAGCCTTATGACCAATCCACTGAACCAGAAGTTGTGTTCCTGCTACATTCCCTTTCTTATAAATTCTTCTTTGCAACACAGCCAGAGGAGCTTCTTGGATTAACCCATCATCCGTGACCAGAGGTAAAATTGTAGATGGAACAACAGTAGATCCCTAAGTGTTTCTTTAAGCAGCTGACATGAAAAATTGGGTGTATTTTGGTTCCTGCTGGTAGCTTCAATCTGTAGGCCACCTTCCCTATCCTTTCCAGCACTTCATAGGGTCCATAAAACCGAGCATGTAGTTTAGTAAATGAATGTGAAGCCAATGATTGCAACTGATATGGAATTAACTTGAGATAAACATAGTCACCAACCGCAAATTCCCTCTCTGAGTTGTGCATGTTAGCTTGTGTTTGCATCCTATTTTGAGCCACTTCCAGGTTATGCTTTAACATACACAGAAGCTGATCCCTCTCAAGAAGACTACGCTCCACCACATCCAATTTGGTAGTTCCTAATTCATAAGTGATGATATGAGGTGGCGGATAGTCGTAAACCAATTCAAATGGTGTCGCCCTAGCAGAAGTATGATAGGCAGTGTTATAGCTCCACTTAGCCCAAGCAAGCCACTGCACTCATTTCTTGGGTTGCATACCAGCAAAACACATCAAATAAGTTTCCTTGCATCGATTCATCACTTCTATTTGACCATCACTTTGTGGATGATACCCAGAGCTCATGCACAACTTGGAGTCTTGTAGCTTAAAGAACTCCTTCCAAAAGGCACTGATAAACACAGGATCTCTGTCATTCACAATGGTAGATGGCATTCCATGTAGTTTGAAAATGTTGTCTACAAATATCTGAGCAACTCCAGTAGCAGTATATGGGTGGGTGAGAGCAACAAAATGAGCATATTTGGACAAACGATCTACAACCACCATGATCACTGTCTTACCCTTGCATCCCGGCAATTCAACAATAAAATCCATACTAATATCTGTCCACACTTGTTGAGGAACAGGTAGTGGCTGAAGTAACCCAGGTGGAGAAATAGTTTCGTACTTGTTATGTTGACAGGTAGAACACTCAGCAACCATGGACTTGATGTCATGTTTCATCCCCTGCCAATAAAACCCTCTCTTAATTCTTTAATAAGTTTTGAGGACACTTGGATGACCAGCAGTAGGTGTTGAGTGATGTTTTTCAAATAACTTCATCCTCCAAGGTGATATTGGGCTCAACACAATGCGAGAATTGTACATCAAGAACCCATTGTCAATATGATACTTCATTAGTTTAGAATGAGCAGTAGTCGGATCCAAAGCAGCAACTTCCCGAGTTTTATGAATAATCCAATCATCTTGCTCTATATGTCTCCTTAAATCATCCAACTAACAAAATAAGGGTAAGTAATAGCAAAACACTCTAATAAGGAACAAGAAGAATCAATAGGAGCCTCTGGTAATAGTTCTGAACCATGTGTCCGAGATAAAGCATCTGCCACAACATTATATGTTCCATGTTTATATTGAATCTCATAATCAAATCCCAATAGCTTAGCCACCCATTTTTGTTGGAATGAGGTGTTAGCTCTCTGATTCAAGAAGTATTTCAGACTGTTATGATCAGTTTTTATCACAAATGGCGCCCTTGTAGGTAATTCTGCCATTTTTTTATTGCATGCAGTATTGCAATCAATTCTCTTTCATAAGTTGATAGAGCTTGGTTCCTTGGACCAAGAGCTTGACTGGTAAAGGCTATTGGTCTTCCCTTCTGTTGCAACACCACACCAATACCATTTTCGGAAGCATCACACTCCAATTCAAATGGTGAAGAGAAATCTGGCAGGGCTAACACTTGTGGAGAAGTCATGATAACTTTGAGTTGTTGGAAAGCATCTGTAGCAGCTTGAGACCAAACAAACCTATCTCTTTTAGTTAACTGATATAAAGGTTGACAGATCTTTCCATACCCAGAAACAAACTTCCTATAATAACCTGTCAGGCCGAGAAATCCTCTTAGCTCTTTGACATTAGTGGGAACAGGCCAATCCAGGATAGCTTACAATTTAGACGGATCAGCTGCCACCCCAACCCTCGAAAAAATATGTCTCAAATACTCTACACTACTTTCACCAAAAGCACACTTTTGTTTCTTCACAAATAGCTGGTTATGCTGGAGAATTGCAAAGGCTTGTTGCAGGTGGCTTAAATGCATTTCCCAACTAGTACTGTAAACTAGTATGTCATCAAAGAAAACCAATATAAACCTTATGAGAAATGGTCTGAAAAGTCATTCATCAGGTTTTGGAAAGAGGCAGGTGCATTTGTTAGGCCAAATGGCATAACAAAAAACTTATAATGGCCTTCATGAGTTCTGAGAGTTTTCTTCTCAATATCAGCAGTGTCCATTCTAATTTGGTGATAGCCCGATCTGAGATCTAACTTAGAATAATATTGTGCACCATGTAATTCATCTAACAGATCATCTATGAGAGGAATTGGATATTTATCTTTGATTGTCAACTGATTCAGCTCTCTATAATCCATGCACATTCTCCATGTTCCCTCCTTCTTTCTAACCAACATAACTGGGGAAGAGAAAGGACTATGGCTTGGCCTTATAAACCCAGAATGCAATAAGTCTTGGATTGCCTTCTCAATTTCTGTTTTTTGAAGGGGACCATAATGGTAAGGCCTGATACTAGGGGGTTTGGCACCCTCAATCAATGGTATTTTGTGGTCTTGAGCTCTATGAAGAGGGAGGGTTGTTGGTGTTTGGAAAATGGCATCAAAGGCAATGAGTAAGCTCTGCAAGTCGCGAAGTTGCTGTGGAGTCAAAGTACAAGCTTCCAGTTTCTCATATTTGATTAAATACAAAAGAAAGCCTAAACTAGTTGTATGCAGTATCTTCTCCATCTGTTGAAGTGATGCCACTTGTACCAAAGTGTTTTGAGGAGTGGTACTTGCCAACTTAAACTTTCTAGCACCAGCAGTGAATTCCATAGTTAGCAGTTGAAAATCCCACAACACTGGACCAACCATTAGAAGCCATTGAACTCGCAAAACCACATCACAACCCCCAAGTGGTAAAGCAAACAGATCCACCTCACAACCATACTCTCCCATGGAAAGTGGAATTTTCTTACAGCAACCTTTTCTCTTCACCTTACCCTGGCCCCATCAGCAATCATCACCTCAAATTCATTGGTATGGTGAACCTGCCAGCCCAACTGTTTGACCAACCTGGAATCAACAAACTTATGTGTACTACCCGAATCCAAGAGAACAAGTACAGGACAATTTCGGACAAAACCTTCCACCTTCATTGTTCTGATTGATTTCTTAGCAGATGTGCCATAGAAAGCACATTCACTCAACTCTATTTGTTGTAAGTCAACTGCAAATTCATCATCATTACCCACAGAATTAACATCCTCAAAATTCACATCAAGTAGTAACAGCTGTTTCTTGGTGCATTTATGGCCCCTAACATATTTCTCATCACAATAGAAACACAGCCCTTTAATCTCCGTTGTTGTACCTCCTCTGGTGTCAGCTTTTTGACAGGTAAATCTTCATGTTTCACCTTAGCAATTGGAGCTGGAAATAAAGCGAAAGATTGAGTGTGATGAGGGAATTACTTAGGAGCACCCACTTTTAACTCATTGAGCTTAATATCTACTTGTACATCAATTGCAATGGCATCATGGACAATATTGGGACGCAAAAATTTCACATCATACTTCAATTCACGTTTTAAACCACCCAAGAAACAACTCTTTAACAGAACAAGACCAACATCATTCGTTCGAGTTGCTAATCGACGAAATTCAGTGATATAGTCCTTGAGTGTACCTGTTTGTCGTAATTTGAATAGCTCATCTGCACAATCTTCAAATTTCGATGGGCCGAACTCGTGGGAAAAGGCTCGTGTGAAATCCTCCCAGCGAGGTGTCGTCTGCAAGCAATCCATCCATCTAAACCATTGTAGAGCCTCCTGCTCAAAATTGAATGACACTGTGACAACCTTCTGATGATTTGATGGCACACGAACGTCCATGGCAACAGCGCAAGTGAAACGACGGGGCATGCACAGGAAGGGAATAGTGGGATCGAGATGGCTCTGATACCAAATGATACAACCCTTTCTACATTAACCTGATACAAAAGAGATTCGGAAGAAGGAGCAAAGCTCCAATTTTTCTTTGTATATTCAATGTAAAACCAATCATCAAAATCATGCTTACAAATGAGAGCTACTACTCCTATATCAGCAAATGAACCGGTCAGAACAAACTTGATCCGGTCAAGACTCAAAGCAATGGACTGTCAGCTGTCATTTTACTAACAAAACTACTAATTAAAGACTAACCAACTATTAATTAAAGACTTAACCAATTACAGATCTTAACAAATTGAAGCTGAGAACTTGAGAAGTCTGAGATTAATGATAACTTCGAATTTGTTTATTTATAATCCTCCCCCACTTTGTAAGTCCCTCCCTACATTAGTACATTTAGGATTTACCATCTTGATTACGGATTCACCATTACTCTGTTTTTAATTAATTAAGTTTATGTTTAATTAATTAATTATATTTTTTTTATTAATTAAGTCCCTACATTTAGCAATTAGCATCTTGATTAAGGAATAAAAAGTCCCTGCATGTTTGATTGTTTGATGTTTCTGTTTGTACATGCCATCTTTCGAAAAATGTCATATTTTAATCTTTTGATGGTAAATAAAGAGCATGTTCTGTCAAGTATTTGTGTGTGTGTTGTACTATAACTACTGAGTCTACTATTGTGTTGCTTTGGCTTGAGTATTATTAGCTTGTTTGTAACTTTGTATGGATAGCTTGCTTAATTACTTAATTAGCTTTATTATATTTCTGGTAGATGGATATGGAAGCAAATAGTTCTAGCCAATCAAATAGTATACAGTGTGGCCCTAGTAGCTCAGTTAGACAACCACTCCCCTAAACACAAATACCCCAAATAGAACCTCACTTAATACCTCAAACAGAACCATAATTGTCATCTCAAAATAACCAAGAACAGACTGAACTAAGTAATAGTAATACTGTTGTGGGAGGGAAGAGGAAAGCCTCAAAATCTTTTGTTTGGGAACATTGCAAGAAAACCAAAAAACTGTTGATGGGGTTGAGAAAGACATTGTTATATGCAATTATTGCAAAGAGGAGATGCCAGCCCATTTTAAGATTAATGGGACAACTAGAATTAGGGCTCACCTAGAGAGAAAATGTGAAAAATCTCCTCTATATGAAAAGGGTGATAGAGGTCAAAGTGTATTGACACAAGAAATAATGGGAGGGAATTTGGTGCCACACACTTTTAATAAAAAAAGGTGTGATTTGAAGTTTGTTGAGTACGTTATCAAGGATGAGATGCCTTTTAGGGCTATTTATTGGGTTAGTAAGTGAGCTTTAACTTAGATTTAAGAGACCAAATAGGAAGAAGATTGCTGCTGGACTGAAGGATTCATTCTTAGTGGAGAAGGCAAAGATAATGAGTGTGATAGGTGATGTTAGGGTGAGTATCACAACCGATACTTGGACCTCGATTCAAAATATCAAATACATGGTAGTCACTGCCCATTTCTTGGATAGTAAGTGGAAGTTGCATAAAAGGATCATAAATTTCACCAAAATCACATCTCACAAAGGTGATGAGATAGAAAGGACCTTAGAAGGGTGCTTGAGCAATTGGGGAATAGACAAGGTCTTTACAATTACAATAGATAATGCTTGTTCAAATGATTTGGCTATTGATTTTGTGAAAAAGAGGTTTAAGAAATTGCAAACCCTTTTGTTTGATGGGGAGTTCTTGCACTTGAGGTGTGCTTGTCACATCCTTAACTCAATTGTTAAGGATAGATTGAAGGAGTTTGGGGGATCAATTGAGGGGATTAGGAACTGTGTCAAGTACCTTCACTCATCCTCTGCTAGGTTGGACAAGTTTAGGGACTTTGTCATCTTATTAAAGAAGGATAAGATGGCAATAGTGCCCTTGGATGTAGCAACAAGGTGGAATTCCACTTATAAGATGCTTTGAAGTGCAATGAGGTATAAGATAGTGTTTAATAGGATGGATGAGGAGTCTGCACCTTTTGTTGCCTATTTTCAAGAGAAGGAAAAGGTGAGTAAGGACAGGAGAGTTTCGGGGGGAGGGGGGAAGAAGTTTATGAAGAAAGTAGGGCCTCCTATAGAAACTGATTGGGAAAAGGCACAATCCTTTGTGCATTTTCTCAAGAAGTTTTAAAACACAACCTTGAAATTTAGTGCAACCAAAACCAATACATCTGATGTACTTTTCAATCAAATGATTGGAATTCAGGTTGAAATAGAGAAGAAGAAAAAAGATGATAGAGATCCTATTTTGCAAGGTGTGGCATCTTCTATGCTGTTGAAATTTGACAAGTATTGGGGGAGCTTTGAGAAAGTGAACTTATTGGTTTTTGTTGCCAATGTACTAAACCCTAGACTCCAAATGGTGAAAATAAGATTTAGAAAATCTAGGATAAACTCCTAGTGAAATAGAGGAGATTTGTGGATTGATAAAAAATGCTTGCATACATTTATAAGAAGTATAGGGGGCTGGTAGTGGTACTAGTGTTGAGACTCAAATGTATGATGTCCAAGAAGGTGTTGACGTTGAGGCTGATTGTGATAATGCTAATGATTTGTTGGTAAGGGAACTTATGCAAGAAAGGAGGGAGAAGCAACTTATGGAGATATCCAATGAAGTGGATAAATATCTGATCCTTTTGAGTCCCCATTGAACCAAAGTTTCAAGTTGTTGAATTGGTGGAAATGTAGTCAATCAAAATATCCAATCCTTTCAAAAATTGCCAAGGATATCTTTGCAATCTCAAGTTCAACCGTTGCTAGTGAGAATGCATTTAGCCTAGGCAAGAGGGTTGTGGATCCTTTTAAGGATTCTTTGACTTCTGAAATGGTAGATGCACTTGTGTGTACTAGTGATTGGCTTAGGGCAGAGGATTTTGACTTCTACAAGGAACCAATTGATGAAGACCTTGAATTCTACAAGGAACATGAAGAAATGGAAGCATGTAATTACTATGTTTTTGTTTAATTTTGTGTTTTGTTTCTGTTTTTTTGCAAGTTATTTAACTTGTTCTTATATATTTTATTATTATTATTTTTTTCCATCTTTCTATGTAGGTTCAGCATTAAGTCGAGGTTCCAAAAGTTGAGAGTGCCACTACCAAGTCTGCCAGACTGCCAATGAATCTGCCATCTACCATGCTACCAATGCCTCTGGCAGTGAAGTGTGTTGGACAACTTGGACTGTTGTCTGTTGGTATCAAATTCATGAACTCATGTTTTCCTTGGTTTCTGAATTCTGGATTTATATTGCTTTTATTTAGTTTCTGAACTCATATTTATTATTTCCTTAGTTACTTAATTTGTTTATGGTTTGTTATTTTATTTGGGTTATGTAATAATTAGTAATTACTTAAAGCATTTAAGGTTGTTTAACTGTTTAATTGTTAAACTATTTAAGGCTTTAAGGCTTTAAGGTTTTGGTTTTGTTATTTGGTTATGTAATGTTATACTAATGTTAATATAAACCTGTTACATGTATGTAAGGTATTAGTAAGCTTGTAAGGTAGTGTGAAACTGTGAAAGTGATTTGGTGCTGAATTTTTTATTATGATTTTAGGTTGTGAAATGGTTAAGTTTGTGGTTTGTGAAATACTAAAATGGACCAAATGGTTATGATTCTTATGAACTTATGATTCATTTTTTTCAGTTTGTGAAATGGACCAATGGTTAATCATTAATTATTTGATTTTACTTTGTGAGATGAAATGGTTATGTGAATTCTGAATTATGGTTTTTCAAAGAGAAATGAAATGGAACATTGTTGTGACTTGTGGCCTAAAATGAAATGACAAGTTGTGAATCATTGACACATTGTGCTTTGAGTCTTTGACTATTTTCTACCTTTCTCAATTCTCATTGTGCTTTTTTTTTTTTTTTAATTGACACTTTGGACCATTTGGATTTTGGTAAGGAAAAATGACTCAAATGAGTCCTGGTTTTCTTAAAAAAATTTGCCATTTTGGGCCAAAGCCCTTAAAAAAACTTCAACTTTGGGCCCAAATTGGCCCATTTTAGCTATAGTCGGAAAGCCCATTTAATTCTGATTTTGACCGAAAAGTCGATGTCACCGATTGTCGCTCAACGGATCGGTGTTGGCACCCAAAATTGTCTTCCGATGCATATCGGATCAAATATCGGTTGAACCCCGTCGGTTTGGTTACCGATCCGATTATATGGACCAAATACTCAAGTTGGAACTTATTGTAGTACTTTTCTTACATTAGCTATTTGTGCCTCCATGCACAATAAAGACGTATCCTGAAGTCAATATCCAAAGTAGTTTGTACTTTTCTTCCATTGCTTTTACAATGCATTATATTAGGGCTAGATTGGTTTGACCGAAACCGTATCCGAAACCGCTCCAATCAATGCCGAGAATAACCGTACATGAGAAGAACTGTATTGAGATATCGATTTACCAACTGAATTGGTATGTTCGGTTCCGGTTTCGGTTCTCAGATCCTAGAATCATCGGTTTACAGAACAGAACCGAGTATATATAATATTTAATTTAAATATTACATTTTTATACTTTTCTATACCCTAAAATACATTTTTATAATACATTTATATACATTTCTATAATTTATATAAAAAATATATAAATTTATAAACCCTAAACCCTATAATTAATAATTTATATAATACATTTCTATATAAAAACTAATTAAAAATACCCTAAACCCTAATATTATACCATATCCTAAACAATTTATACCATATAACTATGAACTAAATTCTAAATCCTATATCCTATTCCTATATCTCATACCCTAAACCCTATTGTGTATTTTAAAATTTTTAAATCCTATATATACCTTATAAAGCTTATATCCTATACCGATATACCATGCATATACCCTAAGACTATAATTGATAATAATTTAATAATTTATAGTTGGTATATAACTAATAACTATAGTCTATATAAATGTTTAATTTATAACTAATAACTATAATCTATAGAAATGTTTAGTACCGATAATAATTCAATAATTCATAGTTGATATATAACTAATAACTATAGTCTATATAAATGTTTTATATAAATTATAGATATGTATAGAAATGTATTACACACATTATATAAAAAAGTATTTTAAATTTAGGGTATAGAAATGTATTAATTAAATTATAAAATATGTTTTAAAACATATGTAATATATTAAAAACTTAAAAAGTAAAAACTCTAAAACTCCAAACCCAAACCTAGGGGTGGACATTTTAACCGTGCACCGCCAAAACCGGCCAAACCGCACCTGTAAAACACTGTAAAAAACCTTGTTGACCAAAAAAAAGTCAACACCACAAAGAAAACCAAATCGCACTGGTTCTTTCCGGTTCCGGTTCCACACTTCATTTAACCAAACCGCACCGAACCACACCGCATAAATAAAACAAATATATATATTTTTATATTTTATACCATTTTTATACATATATATATATATACTATTTTTATATATTTTTTATACATATTTATACCATTTTTATGTTCATTAACTTGTAGTTGTAGTCATTGATTGTATAACTGTATTTATTTTTAACTTTTAAATTTTAAGCACTAAAACAAAGTTCAATGTGTGAGCCTTTTTGGTTAAATTTATTGAATCAACTTGTAAACTTTTTTTTTTTTTTTTCCAAAACTGTTAATTAGGTTGGGTTGGCATCATTAAAATAATTGGGCTTAGGCTTAAAAAAACAAAGTTGAAGCCCAAAAATGCCAATATGAATAATAACTCATTAAACCCAGAACCGTAGTGGAGAACTGCACTGCACCGCACTTTGAATGGTTTTGTTTGGTTTGGTTTTTCTCCTCTCTTTCCGGTTTTTAGCACCGAACCGCACCATATAAGAACGTCCGGCACGACGCACAGTTCTAGGGGTGAACCGGGCCGAACCGCATCGCGCCCACCCCTACCCAAACCCCAAATTATACTACATATTTTTTTAAGAATATAAAATATAATGATTAAGAGGAATGATAATTATTTTTTTGTATTATGTACAATTATTTTTTTAATAAATAATAAGCCAATGAAGACTAGGGCCTAGCCGCCTAGGGGTGTACAATTAGTTTATATATTATTATTTATTAGTTAGAAGTTAAAAGCAAGGAATAAAATTTCGAGTTTCGAGGAAATTTCGATGGAAATTTCGACGGAAATTTCGAAGATTTTTAAATTTCGACAGAAATTAGATGGAAATGACGGAAATTGCTATCAAAATAAGGAAATTTTGAATGAAACTTTTTTATATGTTTATTTAACATATTATCTACTAAATTGTTAAAAAACATTGAAGAAATCAAATTATATAATAGGTTTCATGTGATATAAGGTGAATATAATGCGCGCAGAAATAAATACTGTTAAATAAAGTTAGTATAATGAATAAACAAAATTAGTATATTATTTATACGTTATAATTTAATTATACA
>QANW01005300.1:208227-243893 GCA_003254865.1 Dryas drummondii
CTCTCTCTCTCTCTCTCTCTCTCTCTCTCTCTCTCTCTCTCTCTCTCTCCTCACTGCGATCTCTGTCTTCTCCCTCTCTCTGCGCTCCTTTTTCCGATCTCTGTCGCCGCTCGCCTGTGTTGCATCTCCCTCATTGTCGCAGGTCAGGGCCCAATCTGAATCGTGCCGACCAAATATGCCGGTCCAACCGAGTGCCAGTTTATCGACATTTCGGTACCAAACTTAGTAACCAAAATGGGCAACCGTGGGGGTTAGGTCGGTACACCGATTTAGGGTTCCAATTACCGAACCAAACCCACCCCTACATTATATAGACCAAATCCACTTGTAACTCGATACCCAAAGAGGTCCTCAGTCCTCCTCAAGTACTTACAAACATTTTTGACAATTATCCAATGTTTTCCTCATCCATTTGCTTTTAATTTTTAAAACAAGACAAGGATCCCAGGATTTATGACAAAGCTACCCTACTTGAGGGAAATCGTACTCACTAAATTAAGTCAAACCACTTGTTAATACTAAACCTATTGAACCTACAAGTAGAAGAAAACTTAAAAAGAACTTATGACATAATCACAAGGGGTGATGAAATTCATTCCATGATAAAGAAACCATTTTCTATGATATTATACCACCTAGAGGGAAAAAAAAAACAAACAAAAGATGTGGATCAAATTTCACCAATCAGCTTTTAGTTCCCTTTATCATATGACCCTGAAATGGTGCCAATAGCTGGGAACTGCATCAGAAAGAAATTGCCATACCAGCTTACGGCTATCAGAAATAACCCTACCAATTCCCATTGAAGACAATCTTGAACAAGCAGTTCAAACAATGTTACTCTCTAATTCTGGGTGTCCTATCAAATCTGTCTGATGCTTTGGTTTCTCAAATTTGATTCGATACATGTACAAATATGTTGACAACAAGCTTACACATAAAGGAAAGGAGGGCTATGCAAAGATAAATGTAGCAACTGCAAGCATCACGAACTTGCTGTGTGGTCACCTTTCCCCATGAAGATGCACCTAAGGGTTACAGTGTGAGAAGTATAAACTAATACAATGCCCCTACTTTCGCTGCTTTTTTGATAGAGACTCTGACTGGACCTCAGCCTGCCAATTTAAACTTTTCCATGAACAAGACAGTAAAAACAGAACCAACGAGTAATCACTCAACATAAGATCAATATATGTAGAAAGATGAACAAGATTTCTATGAAATTTCCTACTTGAAATAGTTGCAAAACAGCAATCCAAGTCCATTAAATTAATAAGGGGAAGGGAAAAACACCACTATATGCAAGGTATATATCTACACGCGTAGTAGATTTATCAACTCTATGAATCTATCTCTACTATGCACATTCCTGTTTTGCGCCATCCAAAAAGACAACTGAAAGGGTAGTTCTACAGCTGCATATTTCAAGATAAAAAAAATTAAAAAATACCAACTGGACATTCTATGTCCTCAAAGATACACTACATTCTCTGTGTACGCATATTTCAAGCATGCACAAGCAATCCATTCATTTAGTATAATGCACAGATATAATGCACGGATAAAAGGGAGAATCAGATTTCCATAACAGAGGGCTGTAATATTGTCTTATCCAAGATAAATGCACCACGAATTCTATGTATGGGTTTGTCTATTCATGAAATCTTTTCCCGTTCACCCCTACAGGAGAGAAAACAAAGCACCCGTATGGTCAGGTTTTTGTTTTTGTTTTCCCATTCACCTCTCTCTCACTCACACACACACAAATCTATCATCTCTTCTCACTGTCGTCTCATTTTTCCTTCTCTAAGAAACTTCTTTGCTATGGTTCCTCATTGCATGAAAAGTCTACTAATTATGATAATTCGACTCACCAGTAACTGTATCTTCAACGTTTCAATAGTTTCTGTCATCATTCATTGTATTATGTGACTCAATGAACTTGAGCAGCTCCTTGAGAATGATTTTCGTGTATTTCCTATGGTTTTTATAATTAATGTGATGGGAGTAAGCATAATCATTATATATTGTAGTACTAGACCATAAATACACTGTCAGGTTGCACACGAATCTTTGATGCTAATCTAAGGTGGAGAAAGTGGATTTTCTATGGGAAAGCATAAGATTTTAGAATCTTTATGGGTATCATTGTCAAAACATTTGGCTCATTTTTTTAAAGGTTAGAAATTAACCCCTTTTTGCAAGGATAGTACCATTATACTCGTATTACATGTGTCGAGCTGTGGGCTGAGATGGTCGAGATGAATGTATTGTCGCCTATCTACAATGCAGAAAGGGTTAGTTTTCTAACTTTTGAAAAAATTTGAAAAAAGGAAGTCATTTTTCCATAGTGTTTTCAATTTGGGTCATTTAACTATAAAACCCAAACATTTTAAGAATATTTGCTTTAGTCTAATTCATTTTCCTTTATTTAAAACAATTTTATGTTACCTATCAAAAAGTTATTGCCACATGATTCATAGGCATAGTGCTCCTGCAGTCAAAATGTAAAATACTTTGGTTCAATATAATGCCTCGCCCCCAATTCCATAGTAGCAATGAGATTGGGAGAATACGCATGCAAGATGTTCATCAAGTAAAAGGAAACCACAGAACTATTTCTATGATTGGATAGGTTTTCTCTTCACTTTGGGCTTATAAAGCATTTGTGAATTTGTTATGCTCTTTCCATTGTGCATCCTAAATGTTTTGGAAACAATTTGGTTTTTAAGCTACTTGTAAGCGCACACTAAATGTTGATTCTAGTAGTCATTTACTAGGGAACATAAACATTTCAGAACATTTTTGTAATCCTTAAAACAGAATAAATGTAGCCGATACACTAAAAATGATAAATATCAAAATGAGAATTGGTAGAGAATGCTTACAGCACTTGAAAGCTGCTCGCGGATATAGGCCATTGATCTTAGCATGGCACCTAATGTATCCCTAGACACTTGAAACTTAACCTCTGACTCCCCTGAAGTTGTCTCTGTGTCTTGAAGCTGAAGAAATAGGGACAAAAGTCATATTAATCTATCAAACGAATTAAAAGTAAAAGGGACAACAGAACCCTTCTCAATCATGGAGATTTCCATTCTCTCAGATCAAAGGGATTTCCACTCCTATCATCTAATTAAAACAAAATATATATGAAAGAAAAGCAAACAGATTTGTTGTCCTCCTTTGGAAAGAACGGGACAAGGATGCACTCTGTATCATACAATCAGCTAGAAATAATAAATAAATTATCCTAAATTAAATGTTTCCTACATGAAGTATATAATGAATTTCTGCATGGAGCAAACAGGCACCACGATGCATATATGCACATGCAAACATATTAACTACTGCTAGCAGAACAAGAACCAGCAGAAAGTCATTCAAAATCAAATAATGTTGATGCCTAGCTGACATGTATTCAAAGTCAAATTCCTCACTTCCGGTTTAGTATTTCACAGATACCCCCATCCCTGTTCTCCAGATCTGAGCTCACATAATCCCACCAATGACTTAATCCTAGGATAATAAACTCCTTATGTACCAACAGTCAGATAAGAAAACCATAGAACTCTTCAGTACAATGACATAAACATATTTTTGGAGCCTTATCTCACCACCCCTTGAAGAGCTAACAAAATCATATAACAACATGTTAAAGGAGGGGGGCAGAGAGAGAGAGAATCCCTATTATGAGTGAAGTTCATGCTACTGAAATTTTGAATTATCTTCTTCCTTAACCCAGAAAAAAGGAAACAAAATCCAAAATGCATTTTCTTCATAGTAAAAGCATATAACAACATGTTTGCAGATAGAGAATAGTATAAAGTGATAAATTTAAATTTAGAAAAAGAAACTAAACCCTTTTATTGATTTGAGAAGAAAAAAAAAAATACTAAGGACCAACGGGATTGAGAGATAATAAATGCAAGAGCAGTTGATTGAAAGACCATGGGAGCTCTCTGCTGAAATAAAATACTTCAGGAACTTGAAAGTTTAAAACATGGGGAAAGACTTTCTTTCCAAATAGAAAAGGAAAATTTCCTCAAATCAGCGTAGGTGCCATTCATCTTGACTGGTCTGGGGTTCTGTACTAAGTGTGACTACTTGTATTATTTTGGTTGGTTTGGTTTTGGTCTAAGCATGGCTTGGTATGTTTTCTTCTCGGTGGTATGATTCAGATGGACTTCTTGTCCATCTCCTTTTGTACTTTGTTTCCCTCTCTCTGTAAAATTTTGATTTCCTATCCAAAAAAGTAATAATAATAATAAACATACGTGGGCTTACGGCTTTTAGTTGTAAGATTTATATTTAAGAGGGTTGATTTGAGAACTTCAGATTAATAAGTGTCAGAACATAAACAGTTATCCCACATCCTAACAGTTCAAGCTTTATGGGAACAATGGTAAACCAACAAAACTTATCACAGTATTAGAGTATCCTCATAATTGCAACCTCTCAATATAAATTGAATTCTAAATTGTTGTGCTATTTAATGGTGGGAGGAGTCCCACTTGTGAGGGGGAGGTTTGGAATATAAACATTTGTTGGTCCACATCCTAATAGCTTATGCCTTTAGGAACAATGGTAAACCAACAAAAGTTATCAATAAGGATTAAATTATTATGTTTTCAAAGGGATTTGATGAATGTGTGTGTGTGTGTGTGTGTGAGAGAGAGAGAGAGAGAGAGAGAGAGAGAGAGAGAGAGAGAGGGTTGCAGAGTTTTTCTAGGCAGAAACTTTTTCAGAGATTTGGTAGTGCTAGAATCAAGATTAATAGGAGAAAAGGGTTTGGGAAACTAGTAGGTTTTGGGGTTTCAAAAGGTGCAAAACGTAAAAAATTATATGTTGCAGTTCCCATTTAATCCTCATGTATCTCCTACTCCATCCATTCCTATGAAGTCTCTAATTAAATGGTGTATTTCTTATATCTTCTTATTGCATTTTGTGATGTACTAGTTTATGTTCCACTCCACTAACACCAATGTTGTACAACCAATGAAATAGGCAACGACTTCATGTATTCCAATACAACAATTGTAGTATGGCTCCACTGACCTATCTGCAACCATGTCCAACAAATCATTGCAGCAGCTTCCCCATAATTGACACAATGGAGACACACATGAAAATTTGTCATTGACCCTTTTTTTTCCTCTGAAGTACAGATAAATGTAGAAATATTTTACAGCCATTTTAACCATCCATGCCATAATTGGCACAATCTAACAAAGAAGGAATTGCATAAGATGGGAAAATCCTTGTTGAGATTCTTTGATATTGATAAAAATTATTTTATTTTCTATTGTAGGGAGGAAAAACACCGCCCACTCCAAAAATGTTTGTAAGAAACAGAACGAATAAAATTAAATGGGAAGTGCAATCAAAATGGGCAAGCAGTCCACAAAAGAAGCAACCTTCAAACCGCCGGAAACAGAAAATCAAGAACACAACAAATAACAAAACAGAACCCATCCCAACAGAAAACAGAAAAGTAACCAGCCAAACTACAGACAAAAAGCCTAAGAAAAGGCAGCTTCCCAATCCATATTATAAAGAAAGGCCAGTCACGGAACCCGGAAAAAAATCAAGGCCAGTCATGGAACCCGGAAAAAAATCAAGGCCAAAAATCTAGCCTTATCCCATAAGCAGTCCAGAGACTCCCCAACCTTGCATCTTCACCTGGAAAAAAATCAAGGCCAAAAATCCATCCATATCACCTGTAAATCGCTAACACACTGCATTTTCACAAGAACTTTGCCTTCTCCCCTCCACCAAAAGCACAATAACTCTCTCAAAACCACTGGATTATGAAGAAAAAGATGATCAATGTTCTCCGAAGCTCCCTTACACAATTTTTTTATTTTCTAACACCCCCTCACATTTGAATCTTCTCTACGCCACTAGAGCCCAACATGTGGAATTCTTTCTTTCATACCATTATAAATTATGTTGATTGTTTTATATTCTAAAAGAAACAACAGAGAACACAGAAAGGCCCTGAAAATGTCTTTCCAAGGTCATCAAAATGAGCCGACACTATTATTTAAAAGAAAGATAAAGCTGGCCAAACATTTTTAATGCAATCTACGGTATTTTGAACAAACTATCATTCCGGTTGCAGAAGACCCAATTATGAGTGCATTAAGTATATTTAACTAATAACACAAGGGTTGTTCCAATGCAAAACGCTTGGCTATACCTAAAAGGGGGGAAAAGGAATTTAGTATAAACACAAACAACGTAAGCATCAAGAAAAATAGCTCATCAAACAGTTGGGGCAAGTCTGAGAGACAGGTTTGAAATTTTGATTCTCGTACCTTCAAATTTATAACAGCAACCTTATTAGCTGGTGTTGAGAGCTGGTCACTGATGTAGGCCATAGACCTTAACATTGGCTCCAATGATACCCTTGAAAGCTGAAACTTAACCTCTGATTCTGCTGATGGAGTCCTGCTATAATCTTGCAACTGCAGAGGTTATAAGTGAAGTTTGAAAAATAAGAGAAGGGAAAAAAACACTCTTGCTCTGTAAACTATGCTGTGGGAGTTTAAAGCACAGCATTCCACTAGCCCAATCCTATAGGTCACAATTAAGTACAACAAATCAGATATCTACAAAATGACCTAAATAACCTCAAAAAATTTATAAAGATTTCATGCACAACTACAGTGATATCTGGGCTACAGCACTGCCAACTTGAGCTAATTTGATGATACAAAAATCACAACTTGTTTTATGGTTTCACTTTGTCATACACGTACCTTCAGGTTAATGACAGCTACTCTATTTCCTGGTGTTGAATTCTTATTCTCCATGACCCAAGTCATTGACTTTAGACACGGGAGTACCACCTACAGAAAAGCCCAGATCAATACCATTAACTTGCACTCAGAACAAAAGGATATATGGAAGAACATAATTAAAGCAAAGAATCCCTTCCCATACCATGTTCTCAGGAGTACCATCATCCCGGTGAAGGGACACAGGGGCCATTCGTGGCAAATTCAGATCAGAAACAGTTTGAGCAGGTGCACCAGCATCATTAAGATTAAATCGCTTCATTACTTCATCTTGTCGTGGCCACAACAAAGGGGTCATATCTGAAGTTGATATAGAGTTTTTCTTGTCATCATAGCCAGTCCCACTAACCTGAGAGCTAGGAGGTGCAACTTTAGCTACATTTTTCTTCACAACAGAAACCTTCTTCCCACCATCTCTAAGAGCAGTCATTGCTGCATTATAAGTTTCTGTAGTGGTTGCCCCATCCTCCGCATATCTAATGGCTTCCCGACACAGATTGTTGTATCGTAAAGTCAGAGACTCTTGGCCATGTAACTCACTACTACGTTCATCTATTCTAGTTCCATTCTTTGCATTTCTTGTCCATCGTTTCAAAATGTAATGGGACGGCAATGTAAGAACATTTGTTACAGTAAAGACTGTCAGAACATGTCTACAGAGAATGCCTGAATACTCAAACATTTGACAACTACAGTTAGCTCTCATCTCAGGATAGTTTAACGTAACGATGTATGCCTTGTGGTCATCCTCAAATTTTGCAACCCTGAATGTGCTAATAGCTCCATCACCTTCAATCCTATTTGCTGTATACACAAAAGTCTCAACCAGCTCTTCTTGGAATTTTGCAAAAATTTTTCTTGTATAAAGATTGGCTGCCTGTTTCTCCATGGGTGATGGTGTTCTCAATACCGGCGTTGTGCAAATTGTATCAAAGTCTGCTTCTATTTCCCTTTCAAACCAGTTCTCTAAGGCTCTTTCATACTGCCTAAAGAACATTGGTAACGTAGTCTGTTGATTCACATAGCCTTCAAAAAAAGAACCATCGTACCCTTGATTAGGAGATATAGCAGCAAAAAAGGAATCTCGGAAATACACAGGCACCCACTGAGCACGAGCACTATATAATGATTGAAGCCAATCATTTCTCCTAAGGTCATATTTATCAAGGATAGAATCCCAAGACAATTCAAACTCCTCGATAGTTTCAGTCAAATTGATACAATTATAAAGTTCCACCTGAAAATTGGGATGTGCATGACATACATGAGCCAACCTTTCCTGACCTTCTCTTAAAACATGCCACTTGCTAATGCAGTGGCGGACTTCTGGAAATACCTGAGAAACTGCTGTCTGTATGGCTTTGTCTTGATCAGTCATAATAGAGGCAGGAGGGCAATCATTCATTGCTGTAAGGAATGTCTTGAACAACCAAATAAAAGATGCTTCTGAATCATCTAGAAGTAATGCACAACCAAACAAAACCGTTTGACCATGATGGTTCACTCCTGTAAATGGAGCAAATGGCACTCTATACTGATTTACTCTGTACGTAGTATCTAGTGTAACAGCATCACCAAAATGACAGTAAGCTGTTCTTGACCTAGCATCTGCCCAGAACACGTTAGCCATGTGATTATCGTCATCAAGTTGTATTGCATAAAAGAAACCAGGGTTCTCCGCCTGCATTTTCTTGAAATACTCGAGCAAATTCTGTGCATCCCTCCCTAGTGTCCTCCTTTGACTACAAGGCCTAACAGCATAATTCATTGTTGCAGCATTCTTGACTGACCGAATTGATTCTGCAGATGGAATATTCCTAACTACACGGTTTTTCTCTACAGAGGCACGGTTTCCATCCATGGAGACATACATAACACCACTGGGAACAATCTCTACCCCTTGATAAGTTTCAGACGCGTTCTTCGCAGCACCAGCAAAATGTCGGCGAGGCCGAAGGTAATGCACCTTACTAGGACTCATTAATGCATGGCTATGCTCCTTCACAAATTTGGTTGATACCCACTTGTCTTGACCCTTCAACTCTATCCTAAGCATTGCGTCACAACTATCAGCATGCCTTCTTTTTAAGCCCTCTCGGCCACATACAAACTCCCGAGCAATGGTTGTCCCATCAGGTTTAGAGCGACTAGATTGACCAACTTTACAGCTAAAACCCAAACGTCTGGCATATTCGTCATAGAAGGTCTTGGCAGCATCTTCCGAATTAAATTCCATACCCATGTATGGCTCGGAAATCCCATCCTCATCATGAGCCTCAGAATTTTCAGCATTATTCACTTCCCCATCTTCACTACGTTCAGCATCACCATCATCTGCCATTCCACGATGCCCCATCCCTTCCACATCAATCACTTCAACATCCATATTAAACCCACTGTGTAATACTAAAGAATAGAATACTTATTTTTTGAGCTAATTAAATAGCACAGCCCCATGTGTTTTATTAATACTGAGCAAAAGTAGTTCAATCTGCACAGAATGCCGACCACACAACTGGTTCATAGTTGAGCCATAAAAAGAAATATATTCGCATAAATACACACACACACACATATATATATATCTGGGTATCTAAAGTGTTCAAAATATCGGCCGACATTCCTAAATGTTGCTATTTGGAGTCGGCGATACCGATAGGGGGTAAAGCAAAATCTTCACCCGTATCCCCGATATCGACGATAATTTTGGTAAATATCGGAAATCCCCGATATTGTACCGAAATCACCGAAAATCAGACCAAAAAATTGAAAAAAAAAAAAAAAAAGAGGGGGAAGAATGAGAAATTAAGCCAAATTAACCCTAATTTTCCATACCCATCTACTAATTCAGAAACCTAATCAATGAATTAACATTTGTTTATCAAAACCCAATAATTGAATAAGAAGAAATGACATACCTTCACATCTCAGCCCTTATTGTCGACACTGTGAATACACAGCCTACAGAAAACCCAAAAGGAATCTCATCTACCATTCAACCCCAACTCTTAATAAATTGCACCAAATTATGAGAGTTTCGACACCCACACTTTGAGCAGGAACATCAATCAGCAGCTGTGATCGAGCTTTGTGAAGGTGAGCCTCCTCCTCTTTCTCGGTCTCTGTCTCTCTCTCTGTCTCTGTGTGTGTGTGTGTCTCTCTCTCTCTCTCCCGTCTGGTCACTGGTGTTTGTGCAAAAGGGATAGAATCATAGAAGTTAGAACAACAGAAGGGAAGGCAGGAGATGATTATTGGCTGTTGGGACTTATTGATCAGCTGGTTTTGGGTTTGGGCTCAACTTTGTACTACAACCAAGGAATAAAATTTCGGTTTCGGAAATTTTCGATGTAAATTTCGACGGAAATTTTCGTGGAAATTTCGATAAAATTAGACAAAAACGTCAAAAATTACTATCAAAATATGGAAATTTTGAATGAAACTTGACCATATGTTTATTTAACATATTATCTACTACATTGATAAAAAACATTGAAGAAATCAAATAATATAGTAGATTTCATGTGATATATGATGAATATAATATGCGCCGGAGACAATACTGTTAAAAAAATACTTCACTAATTAATAATTACATAATAAAATTACACGAATAAATCACTAATGTGGCAACGAAAAGTAGCAAGCTTGCTCAAAGGGACTTGGAAATGGTCTTCGATAGTTAAATTAAGCCGAATTGGGTTAAAATAGAACCAATCCGATAGCAGCAGCGGCGACAACTGTTTACTTAAAATTTCAATTTTACAAATTATCAAAATTGGAAAACCATTAAGAAAATGAAATTTCATGATANGCCCATCGCTCGCCTCCTCCCTCCTTGCCCAGCTAGCCTCGCGCCTCCTCACTCGCCCAGAACCCGCGCCTCCCACCCCGTGACTCGAAAATTTCGGCGAAATTTTTCGAAATTTTTCGAAATTAATTTGGTATAGTGTTAAAATTTACATACCCTTAAAAAACGAAATTTTCGGCAAAATTTCGAAATTTTACTCCTTGACTACAACTAGTGGGTTTAAAAAACATTAAACATAAACACATTTAATTTGGGGCATTTTACTAGTTTTTTTTTAAGAATTTTTTATTTACTCTTAAAAATTCTCAATTCTACATTATCATTTAATAGAAATTAACATCCTAATATTAATAAATAAGAGAATGTTTGATGGTTTTGTGTGTTTTTTTTTAAATCTGATAATACTTGTATTTATATAATTTATTGTTTGATTATTTGATTATAGGTTTGTTATTTATTTATTTTATTTAATTATAGGTTTGTTATTTATTTTTTAAAACATTTTATGGTATATTTTCATGTTGGACATGCCTTTTTTTAATTAAAGGTTTACAATTAAATACTATATAAGTATATAACCTTATTGTTGTTAGCATCTTTATTGTATGAGAGCTGCTATTTGCACACCCCTAACAATCTAATTTGTGAAATTACTTAATTGACACAAAGAGAAATGACCAAAAGGACAACCTTTATTATTTGAAAAAAAAAAAAAACTCTCCTTACACACCCCACCCAACACTCCTAAACCTCAGCCAAAATAATCATAAAACTCTCATTGCACACCCCCTCCTCTGATAACCTCATCTCTTCATTTTTCCTCCATTAAACCCTAAGTTTTCTCTCTTAGTCACATATACGTCATAAGATTGTAGAAATACATATTAGTTTTCATGAATGGAGCCTTCACTCGTCCCTTATTCGCCTTCCGACGAGGTATGATCGTAATTTTTTGGGTTTTTTTTCGTTTTTTTCATTTACTGTTCGCGGTTCATTCGGCGAACCAGTACCGAACGTCTCTGCATTGTTCGACAGATGACTACCGAACACAACTAATATATTCGGTGGTCAACTGCCGAATGAAAATTACAAAAAAAATTTAAAAAAATCCATTCAGTGACTGTTTGCCGAATGAACTTATAAATTTCGACAGACACATGCCGAACATTTTACATATGTTCAGAAGATATCTGTCGAATGAAGTATTTTGTTTACAAAAATCGATATTGTTCGGTAGTCAACTGTCGAACGAAGGTTATTGGTTCGGCAGATTACTACCGAACAGTATGATTTCGTTCGGTAAGCTTCTACCGAACAGATTCATTTCGTTCGGTAAGCTTCTACCGAACAGATTCATTTCGTTCGGTAACCTTCTACCGAACGTATTGTTTTAACATTATTTTTATGTTTTATGTGTAGGATGATGAACAATATGAGCAATATGGTGGTGCTTCTACTCGAAAAAGCAAGGTTGAGGACTACATTGGGGCCGAGGTCGAGGTCGAGGTCGAGGCCAAGGTTTTGACCGAATACTCACGTGACTATAGTAATGAATTCACAACAAACGAGGTATGAATTTGTTATTTGGGAAATATATGTTGCAAATGTAGTTGAAATGTGAATAATGTAAATTACATATGTGTAGATATTTCATTCGAGGGATGCATTGGTTAGTTGGGCACGTGCACAAGGAAGGACGAACAACATAGTCATTGTCATTATGAGGTCTAATACAGCAGGGGTGGGGAAGAAGAAAGCTAGAGTGTTCCTTGGTTGCGAACGAAGTGATCACCATAGGCCATCCAAGTATGATGCTGATAGTTGTATAGTAAAATGTCCTAAGGATGGTAGGGACTCTACTACAAGAAGATGTGGATGCTCCTTCTCATTAAAGGGTGTGCAAACTGGTAATGAGGATGAATGGATGCTAAGTGTGGTATGTGGAGTGCATAACCATAGAGTTTTAGTTACTGGTGAAGGACATTCATTTGTGGGGAGATTATCTGAAACAGAGAGTTCTTTATTGGTGGATATGTCGAAGAGTTTAGTAAAACCGAAGCAGATTTTGACCATCTTGAAGGAAAGGGATTATTCGAATACAACAGCAATCAAAACAATATACAATGTCAAACACCGCAATAGGGTGAAAGAGAAGGCTGGAAAAACTGAAATGCAGTGTTTGCTAAGTAAGTTATCTGAACACAAATACTTTGAGTGGCATAGATGTTCTGGTGGTGATGATATTGTGACTGATTTGTTTTGGAGCCACCCTGGTTGTGTTGATTTCTTACGTGCATTTGGCATAGAATAGCTTATGAATCCAGAGATAACGGTGCTAAAAGAACCGCGTGTGAAGGTAAAGACTAAAGGGCGCCCTAGTAAAGCCGAAAATTATACCCGCTGTTTGCCATCTGCCTTCGAGTATGCACTTTCGGGTCAAGGTAGCCACTCACCATCACCTACAATATGTACAGTTGGCACCAATTCGCCAAAGAAGATGCCAAAGTCAAGTGTATCAAAATTGAAGGTATATAATTCATTTGGATGATCTTATTTTATTTTACTAATACTCATTGCATAATCGGATTTATTTATATTTTTCTACAGGCATATAAGACATCACTCACGCCATCTGTTCCGACCCACCGGTATACACAGCAATTCAAAGCTAGCATTAGGCCATTCATTACCGGTGCCACTGATGTGAAATCCGACGGTCATTGTGGGTATAGAGTCGTAGCTTTGGCATTGGGGTTGGGTGAAGATGCGTGGCGGAAAGTGCGTATAGATTTATTCCACTCGTTACGGTCATTGTCCATCCTATATGAGTCCATATTTGGTCGATCTCGAGTTGCTGAGCTAAAGCATTCGATTGAGTATTTTGAAGAACCTCTTATTGCACCAAGGATTATTGGATGGACATGCCGGAGATGAGATATGTTATCGCGACATGCTATGGTGTAGTGGTGACCCATGTATCTAGGTCGTTATGCTTAACATGCCTACCATTTAGCGTACACCCAGATATACTAGAGTGATCCGAGATTCGTGAGATTGGTATCGGTTTTGTCAATGACAATCATTTCGTACAGGTACACATTGAACTATATGGTTTGTTTTATTGGATATTTAAATTATCTTTATAGGTACACTTAGTGGATATTTATTCATATTTATTGAATTCATGTGTAATGCTATTTTATAGGTACACTTAGTACCAGATCACCCCATGCCACCTATTCCTACTGTGTGGACCTTGCATGCCACCGAAAGCGCAAAAATGTGGTATACTAGATACCAACATCGCCTTGAGCAATTCAAAGAATTTGTGTGTCATAGTGATCCATCCACACAAGAACCTATGTCTCTTGATAGTGATTGATTATGTTCTGGACTTGATGCATTTACATTGAGTTATGATGAAATTATTGTATTATTTAAATATATATAAGTATGTGGATATTTTTTTTGCATGAACCTAAGTATTTCATATAAATAATGAGGTGGATTTAATTATATAAATTAATCATAGTATTTGACATAAATAAAACCTTATCTAGTTACTGAAACTACAAAAATATCAAGTTATAATCATTGGCGGGGACGCCGTCTCGAACCGCGTTGGTATGTCATAGTGTCCTGCAAGTGCGTCCCCTGTAAAATATGTTGCAAACTCTGAACCGACTGATAGAGGTAAGTAGGACGTGTGATAACAACTTCTTCGCTCATGTCAATAATCGGCTGGGTAATCCGTAGCATCCGAGCCTCGCGCTCCTAAAAGCCAAAATATGCGAACATTAACAGATGCAATCGGAAAATGAGAAAATTTATTGTGTAAATTTACGTACCCGATAGTATGCAATATCCGATATGGCGTGTGGGTCAAATGCACCTCTGCGAGTAGGGTTGTGGACGATTGGATGTGATATACAGGTGAACCAATCGAGGTACCCTCTCACAGTATCCGATGGCCGCCTCACCGGTATACTGCGCGCCTACTCATACAACACGTGATTCCCTCATGCCTCCCACATACCAGCTAAATAATTGTACATGGGTCTGTATAAGTGCGCATTCGAACCTCTAACCCCCTGAAAAACTGCACGTGGTGCAGGGGGGATCGTCTGTACCCTCCCAAACTGCCTAAGTACTCTCTCGGGACAATAAGGCTCAACAACATCAAAACACCTTATCATCCCTGTGAAGAATGCTATAGCTGGCAATGGGTGTGCTTGTCTTTGGGATTTGTATGGTTCCCAAATAACCTGAAAAAAAACAATAACATTATATAGTTGAAAACATTAACGTAATAATATAATCCTAAATTTATAAAAAGAATTGTAAATTACAAATATACCTCGTCAGCCGACAAAACATCAAGTCGTTGCCGTATTCTTTGCACTGCTTCAAGATCACTGCCACCATCCCGCCTTGGAGTCCAGCGGAGCGCACGAGGTGAATTCTCGGAATAATTCATATCGTACGATGGACCGAAAATGGTGTGCATGTGCTCGTACACCCAAGCCTCTATCAGTGTCATATATCCGCCGATTTGCTTGACACCAGCTCGAGAGGCAAATCCAAACTGCCTAAACAACCATGCTAGACATCCAACGCCCCATGCATAATGGCTAACAGTGTCTAGATCAGTGAGCAGTCTGAGATATTGGACTTGTACCCTTGTGCCAGTCTTATCTACAAACAGGGTACAACCCAATAAATACAACAGATACGCCCGGGCTGCACATTGGATTTCATGCTCAGAGTCGGCATCAGTGGCATCACTAAAGCACGTATGTAACCACTCTAATCGTACGTACTCACCACCAAAGTCCATCAACTGCTCTGATGCCTGATCCCCACTAACTCCTAAATATGCAGTCAGTAGATATTCAGAAGTAATGTTATCCTCGACAAGTGTAGCCACTGGTGCACCACCAACTGGAATGCCTAAAATGTTGGCTACATCATCTAGTGTGATGGTCATCTCACCAAAAGGCAGGTGAAATGTGTTGGTCTCCGGATGCCACCTCTCAACAAAAGCGGACACCAACACTTTGTCAACCGTACGATAAGAACACTGCACCAGTGATGTCAACCCAGAATTAATGACATATCCCTTCAACCGGTCATTATCTGTTCTGGCCCACAACTTCCACTCACGAAGCTTGGTGGTTTTGGACATGCACCTCAAAGGCTCTCGTTCCTAATTCAAACATAACCAAAGAAATTCACTCATTATTACTGCAAGTTACACAAGCATATAATACCAACTGTTAAAGATCATACCTCGTTGTTCCAAATGTCAGCAGCTACGTGAGTTCCATAATTCCTCAGCAGGGACGTGTCAATGGGACCTCTCGGGAAAGACTCAGGAAGCTCGTTGAGATTATCCTCATTGTAATCCTCAACCGAAACCTCAGCTTGTTCAGGAACTGCTTCACGACTAGCTCGTGCTTGTACTAGCCTTCTTCGCCCAATAGCTGAGGGTCGTGTTCTTTGCATATCATCGGCAACATCGGGGACTTCCCCTCTAGATGAAGATGCACCACGTCTGATTATTCCTCTGTCCATCCTATATTTTCAAACAAGAAATTGAAAATTGTTTTAGCAAATATATGATTTTTTAAAAGCTTAAAAAAAAAAATTTCAACACAGGTGGTTCGGCAGTCAACTGCCGAGCAAGGTGGCAACTGTTCGGCAGTTGACTGTCGAACACAGTGGCTACCATTCGGTAGATGGCTGTCGAACCAAAATAGGAAAATTCGAAATTTTGCATTCGTTCGGTAGCGTGCTGCCGAACCAATTTATTTCGTTCGGCAGGTAACCACCGAATTAATATTCATTGTTCGGCAGTCACCTGTCGAACCAAAATATGGAAATCCGATATTTTGCATTCGTTCGGTAGGGTACTGCCGAACCAATTCATTTAGTTCGGTAGCTGGCTGCCGAATGAAATGAATTCGTTCGGCAGACCAGTGCCGAACGAGCTGCGAAATCAGAAAACTAAAAACCCCGAAAATGCTCACTCCAAAACCCGAAATCCTCCCTACAAATCATCTCAAACAGACAAAAACGGTATTTGGTATGGATTAACTAATTCAAATTAGATAAAAAAGTATTTGATTTACATTTAAATAAACAACATTTACATTTACAACTAATTTATTCAAGAAACTCACTTCTAGTGGCTGTGGTGGGGATAGGAGTGGCAGAAATTTGATGAGGCCACTGCTGGAGTTCACGATGGTGCTGACGACGACGACGACGGTGACGACGGCGGTGATGAAGCCGGAGGTGGATGTCGGCAATGGTGAGTGTCGGCAATGGTGGGTGCTGGTTAGTTGTGAGGTGAGATGGGGTTAGGTAGGGGGTGTGTAGTGTAGATGTGTTTGGGGGGGGTGTGTAATGTTTGGGTTGAAAGGATGTGTAAAGAGAAATTTAGACATATTAGTGAGATTGGGGTATTTTGGTCATAATAGGGGTGTGTCAAAAAGAAATTTTATGTTTGAAAAATTGGTAAGGGGTGTATAGGAGAAAAGTGTGTGCAAAGAGAAAATTAGGGGTGTGCAAATAACAGCTCTCTATTGTATAAGCTATACACTTAAACTATTATACAATTAATTATAGGGTTAAATACAAAAATGGTCCACGAATTTTACACTGATTCTCAATTTGGTCCACCAACTATAAAAAGTGTCAATTTAGTTCACAAATTTTTCAAGTTGTACCAAAGCAGTACAAACGTTAACTTTCATCCGAAAATTAACGGAATTAATCACATGAAAATGTGATAAACGGATTGAAATGCACCTGAAAATGTGGTCACTTGCTATGCATATGACCAGTTTCGGTTAAATTTTTCGATGGAAGTTAACGTTTGTACTGCTTTGGTACAACTTAGAAAGTTTGTAGACCAAATTGAGATGTACTGTAAAGTTTATGCACCATTTTGTATTTAACCCTTAATTATATGATATTAAGTGTTAGATTTCAAATGATGAGTAGTAGTGAAAGTACTGGGATTAATCCAGCATGGAAATATGTCACTTCTGTAGAAAGCAATAAGTATGGGACCACATGCATAGTTTGTCATTCTACTTTTCAAATTGGAGGCATTACACGCTTGAAATACCATTTGGCCGGTTATGATCAGGGACGAACCCAGGATTTTATGATTGGGTGGGCTGAACTTCCAAGCTAGTTCTCACAAGTCACGTTTCTTAGTACTATAATTTTGAATTATCATCAAATGATAACCAACCCCTTTTTGTCAGAAAATGTTAACCGACCTTAATTGTTACAATGGTCAAAACAACCTTTTTGGTGAAATTAATGTTCATTTCCCACACACACAAACACAAACACTAATACACAAAGTATAAAGTCCATGTACATTTTTTAGTGACATACATCAAGAAAAGAGAATACAAGGTAAGACAAAACAAGAACAAAGTTTGATAATAGACACTAGGGTTTATACAGGATGTAAATTTCAAGGTTTTTCCAGCTTTGGGACTGTGATTGATTGCTAGCTTAATGGTAAAACTAAACAGAAATATAATGCAAAAAGCAGTACCTGAATTGGAAAGGTAAAAAACGATGACGTTTCGTGGCTTTCAGAGTTTCTTCACCATCATCCGCACCACCAGTTGATTACAAAATTGGGAGAGAAATAGCATGTCTCATAAATTCTAGATGACATAAGTAGACACACGTGATTCCTACCTTCTGATTCATATCATACGGTTGATAATCCTACTGTCTTAAATTGCTCAAGTATGCTATAGAAGTTGGTTTCAAATTTAAGTATATAGCTAATGATAAAAAAACGTGTCATTGCGGTCTACTGTAAGCACAACTCTGATGGATATCCATGGTGTGTGTATACTTCTATAGCCTTTTCAAATAATTTTGTCTACATTAGGAAAATGTTCTTACTGGCTATAGCCTTTTTTGTGACTCAAAAAATAGTATGATGAATAGTCTTTTAATATGTTCAATTTTTAAAGACCAGATTCGTAAAAATTCAAGATTAATTAAATTAAAAGAGATTATTAATCAAATGAAGCAATATTATGAGATGGATGTGACATAGTGACATACTACCATGCATGGTTTGACAAAAAGTTGGCTAAATTTGAGGCGCACATATTTGACTCAAACTCATACAATGAGTTATGTTGGTATGCTAAGGTTGTGAAGTCAAAAAATCTTAGTTCACATTGCTTTCTTGAGTTTAATCCATTGGACAATCGGTTTAGGAGGTTTTCCTATGTTTTGGTGCTTGCATAGTTGGATTCCCTTGGTGCTTGCTATTGTTTTTTCATGATGCCACATTCTTAAAGAGTAAATACAAAGGAACTCTTCTATGTGCAACTGGGAAAAATTGAGACAAAGGTAAGGTTTTATTTTATTTTGAATTAAATTGTTAGTGAATTTTGATTGAATGACAGTCACAGATAAATGATTTTAAGGATATAGTGCTTTAGCATTGATTAATTTTGGTTTGAACCTTATGAGATTTAGGCTTAAGGTGTAGGCATGTCCGGGGTTTTGTGTTGCACCTTCTACTCTAAGCCCTAAGTGAATTTCACCTTCCTGATGAAACAAACGTGATGAATCTAGAGAGGTATTGCGTGAGCCTTACTAAAATCTCTACAATGAACAAAGTTTTTGCATATGTGAGTGAGTAAGCATGCGTGGATCCAATATGATTTTGCGGCAGTGGGTTTATAATGAACTTGGAGACGGCTGCCTCATACAACTCGCTAGAGTCTTCCTATGTCACCCCAAAAACATAATTAGTATGTTTCTTCTCTCATTCGTAATTTTTGAATTTTTTGAATTTGAGAATTTGTAAAGGTATTGATGTATCAAAAAATTGTGATTTTTCTTTAACATGCAACTATTACCCATAAGAGAATAAACCTAATTTGGTATACTTCTCATTCAATTATGTAAGAATGGTCGGTCAAACTGCATACAGATTGGTGGATGGAGCCGCTTTTAATCCCTCAATATGGGTTATGCATTCAAGATATGACATCATGCATAAAGACAAAACAATAAGCTAACTTGTTAAATACAAAATGGTTGAATTTGATCATAAAAGAAGGAGAATAAAATTAGTTATAGGATGGAGGAATACACTCTAATCATTCAGGAATATAAAGATGCCTTTGACATTGTCATGGCAAACGAAACATATGAACATTTGCATGCACATGCACAGTATAGACTTTTATCCAAGGTGTAAGTTTGCTATTTTTTACTTTTGTTTTTTATTTGAAATTATTGGTTTCAGTTCATTTCATTTCAACCATGCAGGATGGTCAATGAGTGATATATAAAATATGGAAGGTCAAGTGAAGAACTATTGTTGTCGCCGCAGTGAACAAAATATGGAATGCCCAGTCAAAATCTATTGTTGCTACAGTGGAGAAATTTTAAAAAATGGTACGTAGGGTTTAAGGTGAGAATGATCAGTCTGAAGAACTGATTTGCTTGCAACCATGAACTCCAAGTAACCAAGAACGTCGTCTAGGGGCATGCTTGTTCAAAGGAGGGAGACTAATGGTAATGCTCAAAGTAGCTTTGATGGAGAGGGAATAATCACTGTTAGAGTCTCCACTATTTTGCAGTGCTACGATATCTCCATTAAATCCACTTCCACTTTCGGTAAGCTCTCTTAATTTGTCTCAGTTTTTAAAATATATGCTCTTAACCATTAGAGTCACACTGTCTCATTTAATATATTAATTTGTTTTGTTTTGGTTTGTAGGGGAATTGAAAATTATATTGTCATTGGTGAGTGGTATGGAGCAAAGAGAGGAAAGACCACTACAACTAAGATCCATTTATTCTCTATTTTGATTGTTGTGCATTCGATTCATCCCTTTCCACTAAAATGGTCAAAATATCCTTCGGTTTCACAAAACTCTTGGACATTTCCATCAATAAAGAACTCTCTCTCATTTGGAAAATTATCCCACAAATGAATGTCCTTCGCCATAATCCAAAATCATATGGTTATGCACTCCACATACAACATTTAGCGTTCATTCATCCTCCTTACCAGTGTGCACACCCCTTAATGAGAATGGGCATCCACATCTCTTCGTAGTAGGGTCCCTAACATCTTTATGATGTTTTACCATTTGACTATTGGGACTATGTTGTTTCTTTTTCCATGTGCACGTGCCCAATTAATCAATGTTTCTCTCAAATGAAATATCTACACATATAATTTATATTATTCACATATATCAACTACCACTATATACAACATCATTTTCAAATACACAAATGGATACCTTGTTTCTTGTGAATTCATTAGTATAGGCACATGAGTATTCAATCACTATATCGGCCCCAGTGTAGGCCCCAACTATAAGACTCCGTAATTTCTTTTCGCATTTTATTCTTGAGTTATTTGTTTTTCAGAGATTGTTTTGAACTTCTTTTTGAAATGTTGGGATTTTTGGTATAAATTCTAGAGATCAAAAGTTGGTTCTGAGTCCATAGGAAATTAGTATTCATTGCTACAAGTCGGTATCATTTTTGGAGACATTTTTCGGTGTCTGAAAAATATTTTTGATGAGTGTTTGAAGTTGGAAAAGTGTAAAGAAGTTAAAAATGGTTGAAGTAGCTTAATCTTAACCATTGATCATATTTGATCAAGTGGTTGAAATGATGCCAGTCATCAATGACAAATGGCTAGGCAGCTGGCGAAGTGGGAGGCTGGAGAAGAATGGAGAAGGGAGGAGAGTATTGTGAAGCTCGGTGGAAGATTGTGGAAAGTCCCACCAAGGGCTCAGCAAGCTCCACCAAGAGCTCAACCCTTTTGGCAAGTGCTCAGTTGTTGCCTATATAAACGCTCTAGTTCTTCATTTCTGACTTTTCGCACTTGTAGCTTTTTCTCATTTCTCTCACTTGCAACCTTACTTTCTCACCCGCAACTTCATCTCTTCACCCACAAACTCATTTCACTCTTTCACTTAGATTAATTATCTTCCTTTGGTAAGGTTTCCTGATCTTAGACTCAGTTTGTCAATTTTTTATTAAGATTTTAGTTTTAATTAGTCTTTAATTCTTCCTTGGTAGAATTTTAACTAAGGAGTACTATAGTTTCCTAATTAACGAATCCGGTGAAGTAAGAAGAGCTATAAGTTGGATATATACTTGTGGGTATAAAGTTGAGCGAAGAATTTCAGGTAGGGGAAACTCACACCCTACTTTAACTTTTTTTATTGCATGTATTATGTTAGTAGATATTGATGCATGATAAATCTGCATTGTTTATGATTGCCAAATGTGGCGTGGTTTTAGTACGTTATTATGATATTTAAATTGTTAGAATCACTTGAGAGTAAGAGGTCACAATAGTGTTGACCTAGGGTTTCGATCTCCTAAACCTTTGAAGGCGGTTATGCAATTAGACTGGTGGATATTTGAACAAAGTGTCTCTATTCAGCAAATTGCTGCTGAACAAATACAAGAACATTTGGCAGATGCATACAAAATGATATCACTTCTAGATAATATCAGAATTTCATTTGGTGGGTTTCTGACGAATATAAATAAATAGTTCGGTAGATGACTGCCGAATGTTACGAAAGGTATTCAACAATTAACCACGCAATATTATTTTTTTAATCATTATTTGTGATTTTCATTCGGTGTGGATCTACCGAACATTTTAAAAACGTCTAGCACTAGTTCTCCGAACCAACCGCGAAAAGAAAATGAAGAACACAATTTAAAAACAAAAAACAAAAAAATTTACTATCATACCTCATTTGAAAAACGAATAAGAAACGAGTGAAGGCTTAATTTTTCAAAACTAGTAAATTTTTCTACAATATGATTACCTATATAGAACAAAGAGAAAAAATTTAGGGTTTAGTGGATGAAAAATGAAAAAATGGGGTTATAGGAGGAGGGAGTGTGTCTCAAAGGTTGTAGTTGGGGTTTAGGAGTGATGAGTTTAGAGTGTGTAAAGAGAGTCTTTTTTTTTTTTTTTTCATATAATATGAGTTATCCTTTATAGTACAAGAAAAACACTATAATCAATCTCATAAACCATTATAATTAATCCACTTAGTTATATATGCAATAGAAGACAACATTCAACATAGTAAACACTATATTCCATACACAAATCTCATTCTACAGTACTCTACATTCAAATTTTTCAACAACACATACACTATAATCAATACACTTACATAAATAGTACAAAAGAGTAAAACAAAGGGTAACAATCCAAAGCACAATAATAAAGAAACCCACAACTTGCATTCACACATGCACATAAAAGATTAAACAATTCCAAATAACCCAGCATACAACTATGCACTGGAAGTAAAAAACACATTTTATGCACTAAACCCTAATATAAATAGGCAGATGGTTTAAAATCAGGAACCAAAGCTGACACCACCCATATCGAATACAAGGACCATATAAAAGGGATTGAGATCAACTTACTATAGTATGAAGGGTCCCCATCTTATCTGAGTCTATTCTCCGTCTACGAAAAGACACAAAATCCACCCTAATTGCACTAATAATTGATGAATTTTTGACCTAAATCCTAGAAAAAAGTTGAGATTCCCTTGAAACCCTTAAGAGAACAATTGAGATTCTCTAGAAAAGCAATATTGTTGAATAAAGAAATCATCCAAACCCATTTCATATTCCGATTGGGCAAAACATGACGAAAAAACCCCTGTAAATGGGGGCATGGGCACGTGCACGACACATGACTTCTTTTAATTGATGTTTCGATAGAAACAGGCTCAGGTAGTACATTGCAAAACAAATTTAATTCAGGTGGTACATTGTCACAATTTATTTTTAGGTGGTAAAGTTCAAACAAGTGAAAACTTTAAGTGGGTAAAGTATAAAAAAAACATTTTATTTATTGGAACCCGCCATCTTTGTTTTGATTATATTAAAAACTCTTCACATGCACTTGAAATTAATGACATCGTCTTAATTTTATGAGTTTTCAAAGTAAAATGTTATGAGACTGCATGTGCTTTTCGAAAAACTAGTCTACTTGAGATTGTGTCAAGGTGTGTGGGTTGTTTTATCAATTGAGTATTCATTTGGCCTTTCATGAAAAAAAAAAACCCTAATTGGTGTTTTGACCGTTCTTAATATTACATGAGTTAATTATGCCAACAATACGTGAACTTTACCTCGAGTCTTACTTGAGTTTGCGAACTTTAATTCTATCGTTCACCAACTTTGTTTTGTTACAAACTTTAGTCTAATCCGTCAGTTTTATTTAAATTTGCATCAAATATATGCATATGAAAATTACGTGATTGTAACGTGCAAAATATATATTTGCAAAAAAATTGAATAAAATTGATGATCACTGAAAGTGAGTAGCGTGTAAAAGTTAATTGAATGAAAGTAAAGTTTTGTTGCTATAAAGCCTATATTAAGCCGTGTTAATTATGTTTCTATTAAAAATTTTTTTAGGACAAATTACACGCAGGTACCTTAAGTATACACTTTTGTTTACTTAAGTACCCCAATTAAAAAAAGTTGCTCAGAGGTACCTTAACTACTGATTTTGCACACCCAAGTACCTCCGTTAACTATTCCGTCGGGGAGGCCGTTAAGTGCCTACGTGGCACACTGACATACCTTTAGAAACATGCCACGTGGGCAAAAAAATAAAATAATTAAATTAAAAAAACAAAAAAATAAAGAAAAAATGCAGCCCCTCCCTCCGAGACCCACCCAACCCTCCGACCCTAGCCACCTTGCCGCTGACCCTACCCACCACGCCGGCGACCTACGCCGGCCTCTCCTCTTTATTTGCCTCACTCTTTCTCTCCTCCCCGCCTCTCACTTTCACTCTTTGCCTTGCTATCTCTCTACCCGACCGAGCCACCTACCCCCTCTTTCTCCCCTCCCCTATCCTCTATCTCTGCCTCACTCTTTCTCTCTCTCCCTGAAACCCCAGCCTCGACCCGCCCCGCCTCGAGCTCCATCCTCCTCGTTCAGATCAGCAAGAGAGAGAAAAAAACAACAGAGTGAGAGAGAGAGTGACAGAAAGAGGAAAAATAGAGTGGAGCTGGTGGCCGAAGAATGGAGAGAGTTGGGTGGCCGACGCGGGGGAGGAGGGCTCGGGGTTGGGGTTGGGCTGGGGTTTCGGGGAGAGAAAGAGTTAGAGAGGTGAGGAAAGAGAGGGTGGGTCGGCGGTGTGGTGGCTGGGGTCGGCGGCAAGGTGGCTAGGGTCGGAGGGGTGGGTAGGTCTTGGAGTGAGGGGTGGAAGGCGGAGTGATGGGCTACATTTTTTCTTTATTTTTTTTTGTTTTATTAATTTAATTATTTTGTTTTTAATTTTTTAAATAATTATTTTATTTTTTAAAGTTTATTTTATTTTTTATTATTTTTTTATCTACGTAACATTTTTCTAAGGATATGTCAGTGTGTCATGTAGGCACTTAACGGCCTCTCCAACTAAATAGTTGACGAAGATACCTGGGTGTGCAAAATCAGTAGTTAAGATACCTCTGAACAATTTTTTTTTATTAGGGTACTCCAGTGAACAATGGTGTATACTTAACATATCTGCGTGTAATTTGTTCAAAATTTTAACTCAAAAGTTTTTAGAAAAGAAATCGGTTTCCCGTATCCTGCCCGGCCCGGCCCAGCACACTCTTCTCACGTTTTGGCGGGAATAGACTGGAGCCCTCCCATCTCAAAAAGCCCCCAAACTAAAACTCGCAGATTTCCCAAAATCTCAATCTCAATCTCAGACGAAGCAGAGTCAGCAATGGCTAGGGACGAAGCGAAGCTGAGCGCGGCGAAGAAGGCGTACCGGAGCGCGAAGGCCACGGGGAACCATCAGGAGGAGGCTCGCTGGGCCAACGTCGTCGGCGACATGTTGAAGAACAGAGGCGAGTACGTGGAGGCCCTCAAGTGGTTCCGCATCGACTACGAAGTCTCCATCAAGTACTTGTCCCCAAAGCATTGCCTCCCCACCTGTCAGTCTCTCGGCGAGGTCTACCTTCGCCTTGAGGATTTCAAACACGCCCTTCTTTATCAGGTATTTTGGCCTTTTTTTTTAAATATTTTATTTTTATTTTTAAGGAAGGTATCTTTGGATTTTCGGATTTTGAGTTTGATTCAATTTTCATTTGCTGCGGTTCCAATGGTGGGATCTTTTTATTTTTAATTTTTGTTTTTGTTTTTTTGTTTTTTTGTTTTTAAGTTTTGGTATTTAAGAATGTGGAATATTGGGGATTTTGTGGCTGTTGAGTGCTGATAAATTTGTGGATTTTTTCCATCGTGGAATTGGGAAATAAAACGAGGGATTTGAGTAAAATTATAAATATTGACAGAAATGATGAGTTCAGTGGAGGGTTATTTTATATTGGGGTCTAAAGAAAATAGAAGACTTCAACTTTAGCATCTGTTTGGTTGCTTAGGAAATGCTTGAAATTACAGAAATGAATATTTTTGAGGAAATGTGGCTTAATCTGTTGGACACATATTTGATTTTTTGAATTTTTCAATTGATCAGAAATAAAGAAGATCTTGTTGCCTTGCGTTAAAATTCTTTTGTGTTGCATAGTCTTAGCAAAGGACCTTTGACATTTCAGTACCTTGTATAGTTTTAATATTAGGTAGAACAAATTCTTTGGCATCTCTTATTCTCTACAGAGCTTTATTGAGAAAGTCATTAAATATCTCTGGATGTATAAGTTGTTGTAGTTTTGGGAGGAAAAAATTGAGTCTTTATCTATTGTCTTTGTTGCAGAAAAAACATTTAGAGCTTGCGGAGGATGCCAATGACCTTGTTGAGCAGCAAAGGGCTAATACGCAACTAGGTCGTACCTACCATGAAATGTTTTTAAAATCCGAGGATGACCATTACTCGGTTCAGAATGCCAAAAAGTATTTCAAGACTGCTATGAAGCTTGCAAAAACTATCAAGGAGAACCCGCCTAATAATAATTGTTCTTTCCTCAAGGAATATATTGATGCGTATAACAACATAGGCATGCTTGAAATAGATCTTGATAATCTGGATGAGGCTCTGAAAATCTTAACTAAAGGATTAGAGATCTGTGATGAAGAAGAGGTAATGGCAGATGATGATGGGCGCAGCAGGCTCCATCACAACCTTGGAAATGTTTACATGAACCTAAGGATGTGGGATAATGCACGAGAACACATTGAGAAGGACATTATGATATGTAAAAGAATTGGGCATTGTCAAGGGGAGGCAAAGGGGTACATCAATCTTGGTGAATTGCATTACCGTGTTCAGAAGTATGAGGAGGCACTCCTTTGCTACCAAAAAGCACATGTTCTGGCACAATCAATGGAAGATGAGGATGCTTTACTCAGTCAAATTGATCAAAATATTGAAATTGTAAATGAAGCCATTAAAGTAATGGATGAGTTGAAGAAAGAAGAGCAGAATCTCAAGAAGCTAACAAGAGACATGGTTGTTGCAAGAGGCACACCGCGTGAGAGGAAGTGCCTGCTGAAGCAAATTGCTTCTCTTGATTGTCTCATTGAGAAATCAAGGACGATCCTTGCCTGGCTGAAGGTACATATTTATCTCGATATGTTTTCTCTTCCTTTCTACCCTTTTCAACCGTACATTGCTCTTCTTTAGAGACAACACTCCATTTTGTTCACTTACTCTTGTTTTTCTTTTAAATGTTTGTTGGTAGAAAATACTCTCTCATATTCGAGTGGGGAATGCTACATTTGTGAGCTAGTTATTCTATATTCCTAAACTTGTTTCCACTAGACTGATTGGGTTAGGGTATGGGTTTCAAGAGTGTGTTTTATCAAGTGTTTTGTCCTTATTTCAACTCAGAGGATGAGTGCGCAACACTAGCTTGGTTGGGTGTTTTCTTTCCATCTGATTTGCACAAGCTTCATGTAATGCTTTGTCATGTGATAGGTATAAGATTTTTGGGCGGAAGAGGGGTATGGTCTTGGGAAGATGTGCTCATCAGGCTACTTTTTGGGTAGTTTGAGGGGAGAGAAATAGAAGGATATTTGATGATGTTAGGCGTCAGGAGGTGGATCAGTTGTGGGAGAGGGTTCAGTTTTGGGCATCCTTATGGGCATCTATATCTTCAGAGTTCAGGGACTTTTCCTTTTCTGTTAATTTTTCTGATTGGGCAGTGGCTGTATCTAAGAGTGTTGTTTGCTAATTTTCTTTATGGTCTTTGGTGGATATATTTATTCTTGGGAGTTGATCAACAGATTTTGTTTCTCAGTCGACACCTTGTCCTCTGTCATGTACTTTTTTTTTTTTTTTTTTTTTTTTTTTTTTAATTTTTTAATTTAATAAAAGTATGCTTCTTATCAATTTTTTTTTGAAAAACTTTAATGAGTAATTTCCATGCTACTTTATTTTTTGGTTGGATGAGCATCAAATTGATTATATACAGCATCAACTTTTGTTTCAAAAAACAAATTTTTATCTGAATGCAGTAATGGTTATTTTGAACTGCAAATTTATTCTTCATATGTGATTAAAAGTTGTGCTTGTCATTATTGTGAAATTTTATTTTTCAGCTCCGTGAATTTGCAAAAAAGAAGAAGATAATAGCAAGTGAGCTTTGTGACAAAGAAAAGCTCAGTGATTCTTTTTTGGTTATTGGAGAATCATACCAGAACCTAGGAAATTTCAAGAAAGCCTATAAATGGTACAAGAAGAGTTGGGAAATATACAAGTCAATTGGTAACTTGGAGGTAAGGTGGTGTTTGTTCTATAACATTACAGAAAATGATTTGCATTTTATTGTCCATGACAAAGAAATAGCAGACTTAGAAACATGCGTATAATTGTTAGTAGACTTTGTTAAGCTCGGTGCATGCTATACCAATTAACTGAAGATGGTGCTGGTCCTATTAGGCAATATCTGGATTTCATTAATGCATGTGGATCACGTTGATGGGTCTACTGTACTTTTTCTGTTTGGTAGATGCTTACTCGGAGATGGTAATGCACAGGGGCAGGCGTTAACAAAAATTAATTTAGGTGATGTTTTGGACAGTGGTGGTGATTGGAAAGGAGCATTGCATGCATTTAAAGAGAGCTACAGGTATGTTTCTCTAGTGGACATTCTTATTGGAATTGGAGAATCACATGTTGTGAGGAGGAGCTTCTTTAATTACTATGGATTCTCTAAGAGGTGCTGCATTCATAAACTCTTTGAGCATGTGGCCAACATAGCTTTATTGTGCTGTTCATATGTCTGGCTCTATCTCATAGTATTTGACTATTTATTACAATAAAATATAAAACTGTAAGTTCACATAAGAATTAAGTTGTAGTTTTTGTTTATACAACATGTTGAAAATAATTATAAAGAATATGGTCCCATTTGGTTCGCAGAATGAGTTCTTTGGGAATGTCATACCCTTGCTCATTCCAGGGGGACGAGAATTATTCCCATTCCAGTGTTTGTAAGTGTTGGGATGGTGACAAACAAAATATTACCATTCCAATGTTTGGGTTTGTTCAGTAATAGGAATCAAAACTTGTTTTTCCAATAATACTTTCATTTATTATGTTTAAAAATTATTCATACATGAATGACAAAAAGAATTTGATATTATCAATTCATAGTGGGGGTAATTTGGTAATAAGAACCAACAATTAATGCTTTCCCAAGTGATGAGAGTAGCAAACCCTAGGGGGCCCTAGGGTTTTAAATTCCCCCCTTCATGGGTATCTTATACCCATGTAAAAGGTAACACATTCCCAAGAGCTTGCTTACCAAACTTGGGAATGAAAGCTCATACTAATTTCCAAGCCCCAATCTGCGAACCAAGCAGGGCCTAAGAGGTAGATAATGTTTTTCATAGCTTATGAATAGAGTACATAGGTTTTCATATAGAACACCAATATATCAATTCTCCTAGTATTATGCCCCATGGAAATCAGCCTTGAATTATGCTAACAGAAATGAATTGCGCTAACACAATCTGCCTTGAATTAAGCCACTCTAATACTTGAATTATTCCAATCTAACAGGCTGTAATGAATCTATATTATCAACACTCCCTCTCAAGTTGGAAAATAGATATCAACGGCTCCCAACTTGCTGGTTGTTAGAATTAACATTCCCGATGTGGGAATATACTCTCAACCTACCAATAGAGTCGAAAGTAGCTTTCAAAGAGACTTAGTAAATATGTTTGCTAGCTAAATTCCAAAGGGCCTATTGTAGGTAATTAGAGTCCTTCAATTCTGTAGGGATCGAAGTAAATCAAATCGCATATTGAAATGAGATCTGGGAGAGATGAGTAGATTCAATTTAACCTATAAGAGAGACAAAAGAAAAGCTATTGTCCATGTAATTTCCCCTTTCCTTTTTTTTTTCTTTCTTTTTTGTTTATTTTACAAAGAAGGAACTGGTTTCATTTTTTTTTTTCTTAAAAGAAATTACATATGGGAGAAGCCTAAACGATTGAATAATAGAGCTAACTAGTTTTGGGTGTGGAGTAAGGAGATGGCTGATGAAATATTTGGGGTTGCTACTCGGTGAAAATCCAAGACCTGTGAGTTTTTGGGATCCGATGGTGGAGGTGGAGAGGAGGATAGAATGTGGAAGAAGGCTTTTTTTCAAGAGGGCTGGTGGAGGGGGGGGGAGGCTAAAATTAGTTCAACCAATTTTGAGCATCTTACTGAGTTATTATCTCTCACTATTCAAGATATCAAGTAGTATGGCTTCAAGGATAGAGAGGTTGATGAGGGATTTTTTATGGGAAGGAAAGATCATTTGATTAGATGGGAGGTGCTGTTCCCAAATGAAGGAGAAAGGGGGCGTGGGGGTGGGAAACATGCTGAAGAGAAATGAGGTGTTGTTTGGCAAATGGTTATGGAGATTTCAGCTAGAGAGAAATTCCTTATGGCATGCTGTCATTAAGAGCAAGTACGGGCTGCAAGAAAATGGGTGGCACTCCAACATTGTGATTTGGGGTTCAAGTCAATGCCCCCAGAAAGACACATCTCAAGGGTCCAATCTCTTTTTTACTTGCTGGGTAATGGGGAAAGTGTGAGTTTTGGGAAGATTAATGGGTGGGGCAAACTGCTTTGTGCCATTCTTTTCCTCGCTTGTATAGATTATCCCAACATCACATTTCTTCTATATCGTGTAAACTCTTCGTTTTTCCTTTGAGTTGGGATTTTGTGTTTAGGAGAAATTAACAATCAGGAAGTTGGAGAACTCACATTTCTACTATCTTTGTTAAATAATGTTATGCTTGTCCCATCTAGGATGGATAGGAGGAGGTTGATGTTGGAGGCTTCAGGAAATCTTTCTGTTAAATCTTATTTGAGCAGCTGGTGGATAATCCCACTCTTTCTCATTCCTTCCATTTTCTAAAATATGGAAGACCAAAGTACCTCCAAAAGGTAAGGGTGTTAGCTTGGGAAAGTTAAAACTTGTGATATGGTTTAAAGGAGAAGATCTTTTTGTCTCTCTTAACATTGGTTTGTGATGTGAAAGAAACGTGCTGAGAGTTCAGATCATTTGTTTTTGTGTTGTCTGATAGCAATGATTCTTTGACTAATCTGTATTGGGTGATTCCAGCTATATGTGAGGCATTATTTTGGAATAAGAACAAGTTTTTTGGAGGAAGAAAGAGGGGTTTGGTGCTGGGAAGATGTACAGTGAAGGCTATTATTTGGGTTTTTGGCTAGAAGGAATAGATAGATATTTGAAGATGTGAGGAGGTGAATTATTTGTGGGACAGGGTTCGTTTCTAGGCATCTCTTTGGGCATCAGTGTCAGCAGAGTTTCATAAATGGGTAAATAATGAAAAGATGGGTAAATAAATAAGGAAATGGATCATAAGAATGAAAAATGAAATAAGAATAAATAAGGAAATGGATCATAAGAATAAAAAAATGAAATATGCTGACATGTAAGAAAAATTGATATAGATGGGCTAAGAGATATATGTGAGATGATGTGGAGCCTTCTTGGGAGAAGACTCATCTCCTTTCACCCCCTCACATCTCTTCATTCTTGGAGTCTTCTTTGAGGATTTTAAGGGGGACAATGTGGAGTCTTCTTGGGATATAGTTAGATTTTGGGAATCTTTATGGTGTTCAGTTTCATCAGTATGTAGAGAGCTGTCAGTTTCTATCATTTTGTTGGATTGGAAAGCTGCAGTTGGGTAGGGCTGTTTCGGGTCTGTGTTGTTGTTGTTAGGTTGCTATATGTGTTTTTCTTTACTTTTACAGTTGGCAAGGGTTGGGGGGTGGTTGCTGTTTTGTTAAGATAGGTGGATATCTTGTCCACTATCTTTATCCTTTGTAATTATGTTTGTTTTAATAAATTTTGTTTCTCATAAAAAAAGAAGAAGATATATATGAGATGATGAAGCATAAGATGAAGTGGGTCTGTGCAAAAAACTAGAAAGATCATCTTTTCATAGTACATAGGTGTTTATATAGAACACAAATACATCAATTCTCCTAGTATTATGCTCTAGGAATTAGCCTTCAATCAAGCTAACATTCAAGAATGAAGCTCACACAATCAGCCTTGAATTAGCCAATCCAACACTTGAATAAAGCCAATCCAACACCTGAAAGAAGCTCACACAATCAGCCTTGGATTTCGTTTTCATACCTATCTCATTATTTGTATGCAATATGTAACATGGGCATCTTCTATTAGCCACTAAGAACTGTATGCATTGTGTTTGGTTTTATTTTTGCAGTTCATTTGAATTTGACATCTTTGTTTTCCAAACCAGAACCAACTTGCTTTTGCCAGTCCTAATAGAGTCAATGCTAGAGAGTGTGAGACATGAATTAAAATTGCATTCCTAGGCACTTTATTTTCACATTGACTAATTTACTCAAAAAGAACATTTAGGCAATTTCTCTTGAGGCGATACAATGATAGCTTATGATTTTTTCGTCAACTTTTTTTCTTTTTCTTTTTTTAATATTTTGTTTTTTCTTTGATTTTTCCAAAATTATCACGAATTTCTGTCATTTATTGCGCATCAGTCTCTTGATTTCCGATGCCACAATTTGTCCAGCCTGGAGAGAATCGAACTTGGTCCATCAATAAGCAAGTCACTACCCAACCACCACACCAAGTCAGCTGCTTTATTAGAAGTGTTAAAATATTTAATGAATGAAAGAGATGGCTTAGGTGAATGGAAAAGTTGAAGCAAAATGTCAGTCAGCCCACACTAGATTTATGTTGACTAATACACACTTACTATGCACCTACATTTTGCTAAATTATTTTGTCAAAATGGTAGATAATTGATCAAATAAAAATCCTCTTAAGTTTATTGTACCCATTAAAAAAAAAAAAAAAACTTTTTAAGTTTCATTCAAAATTTCCATGTTTTGTTTTCTCTTATTTCCATAATTTCTTTTGAATTTGTACCGATATCGATATTTTTAATATTTCTGTTGATTTTTTCCTTATTTTCAAACCCTCGAAATTTCCATTTATACCAATATTTAATACCTTGCAACCAAGAGAAAAGGAAAAATACAAAAGAAAAACAAATTTAAATTTATTTGTGAGAGAGGATATATTTATTTGACTTAATGTAGAGTATGGCTTTGAATGGGGGTCCAGATGGAGGAGGAGAGTTCATGTTGAGAACCCCAATTTTTTTGTGAAAGGCTCATGTAGCCAACCCCAATTATTTTGGGTAAAGTTGAGTTTGTGCATCATAAGAGCTATTAGTAATTATTCTATCTGGAAAGGCAAAATAGACTTCATTTTTGGATTTGCCTTTAAATGCATCCTTGCAAACTTGTTTTTGTGACCCTAAAAGAAATTCACTTACTTTCAACTGTTATGTTGAACTCATTTTGTACTGTATTGCAGGCTTGCTATTGAGGCTAACCTTCCATCTGTACAGCTTACCGCGCTAGAGAATATGCACTATAGCCACATGATAAGATTTGACAATGTTGAAGAGGCAAGGTAATTCATGCAAGCTCCATAACTATACAAGCTGAAGTGGAATTCTGGATGTTATGGAAACTAAATACCAAATGGTTAATTCATTTACTATAAGATTTTAGGTAGTATCATTATTTTCATGGAGTTTATGTCTGCCATAAGTTTTTTTTAAAGAAGGATACGTCTGTGTAGGAGATTGCAGCTTCAAATTGACAATTTGAAGCAGTCAAAAAATAGAGGGGTTGAAACAGAAAATGTAGCAGAGGATCGTTGCTCTGAATCTGATACAGAAGGGAGTGGTCATCTGTCAGATAGTATGTCTAATGCATGCTGTTCACCAGAGACAAGAAAATCCAATTCTAGCAGATCACAATCTTTAGCCAGTGTGGAAGAGTTGAACGATGATGTACCCTTAATTTCTCTCATCCGCTCTACCAAAGCTTCACCCAAGGTGAAATCAGCTTTAGGAAAACAAAATCTTTCCACCAACATATCTGTTTCACCAAAAAGTTTGTCTAAATCGGCCGCCAGTGAGCAGACATTTGTTGGCCGTAAACGTGTTCGTGTAGTCCTTTCTGATGATGAAGATGAAATGCATGATGAGGTAGAATGCTCAAAAAGATGGCCTAATAAACTCCCATCAGAAGATGTTGCTACATCTAATGAATGTAAGTTTTAATCATTTACTGACTTGATCTTCAAATTATAACCACAGTTAAAAACCAGATTACTCAATTGTATCTCTTACCTGGTTACAGTTAAGAGTAAAAGTAATACAGCCAACCCTGCTTGTAAATTTCAGGTAAACTAATCTTAAACAATCTTGGACAATATTTTCACCCTTATGTTTAGGTTGTATTTTATGTTTAAGTTGTCAACCCTATGGGTTTTGCAGGATGTCTCAGCCTTCACCTCAAATCGTACCCCAAGGTCTTGCAATCCTGATAATATTGAAGAAAGCTCTAGTTCATGCAAATCCAGGACTCTTAATGGGGTCACTCAAAAAGGCAAAGGTTTTGGTGCTTCAAGCTCTGATAAAGGTCCTATTGCTGGTAGTGGCTCTAAATGTGATATCGGTGTCTCTGAAAATCTATTGCATAAGAACGATGCTACCCATCTTATGTTGCTTACCTCTGATGATAAACACAATGTGAGTGCTACTCATTATACTTGCAAGCAGATGTTTCTATCTGGTGGCATATGATTCTGCTACCTTGTTGTCATTAATACTATAACAGTTGTATTATTTTACTAACATATGGTCTCTTGTACTAATTGCAGCAATGTATTACATTCAAGATTGAAAAAGACCTAATACATTTGGATACTGGCTCATTTATGGCTTCTGCTAAGTTAAGCATTGAATCTGTGAAGGTTGAACTGGCATGCTTGTACTACTTGCAACTTCCCATGGAAAGAAGATCAGAGGGTAGGAATTTGCTGAATTTATCATGTTTCTAGTTTCTAGTAGTTACAACACTAAAATCTTGGCATATAAGATGATTCACTGCTGCATAACTGACTTGGTTAATAGTTGCAGTTGATATGTCATTGTGCACAAAGATATTTATTTAAAATGTTTTTTATTTTTATTTTTATTTAATTTTCTAAACGTAAAGCAGGAAAGCATTTCAATTGGTCTTTCATAATTTTGACTATCCTCCAAGATGAAAACTAGTATGAAATGTGCTTGAAATAAGCTTATGGTATAGTTATAGGTAATGTGGAACATATGATGGCACTATAGTAACCTTGCAGAATTAATCAAAAGGTGATGATTTCCCAATTAAAGAGTAGGCTACTTTGTCTTGGTGGTCCACCACAAATTCTTGCCAAGTGGCACACACTGTTAAACCTTCCTATTTGTGAAACTTATTTGTGCTCTTTTTGTTCATTGCATGTGTCTATCTTTTGGAGGCACCAGAGTTTTTCCTTTGCCAACTAAAATAATGCTTTTCTATAATGTGATGTAAATGCTAGAACTTCTCTAAGTTTCATCCTTAGCATTTGACATCATTGTTTATTAATGCTCTCTCTCTCTCTCTCTCTCTCTCTCTCTCTCTCTCTCTCTCTCTCTCTCTCTCTCTCTTTTTTTTTTTT
>QANW01005300.1:243951-255659 GCA_003254865.1 Dryas drummondii
CTCTCTCTCTCTCTCTCTCTCTCTCTCTCTCTCTCTCTCTCTCTCTCTCTCTCGTGTTAAAGTATTCATTTCCTTTAGAAACAACTTTTGATCATACTAATACTTGGATTGTGCATTATTAGGACTACTTCCAATAATTCAGAATATAAAATGTGGTGAAAGAGTTATAGAATCCCTAGAAGCAGTTGAAACACTTAAGGAGCATATGGGAAAAGTCTTGGTTGAAGCTTTCATTGATGGTATGTGTTTGAACATTCTGAAGCTCATTTCATATGTCCTGAGACAATCATAATTTTTGGGTACAAGATTTGCCAACATACATGCCATGTAACTAGAAGGCCTACCCAGTTTGCATTCCCTGGTAGTATATCCTGGCATGTCTAAATGATGACCAGGTTTTCATGCCAGAAGACACAGCTAGGTTTTATGCTCAGTGTTTGGACATTGGCACCTTTATCATGGACTTGGGACCAGGCTCTTAAAGTTACCTTTGAGTGCTTTTTACTATGAAAATAAAAAATGCTTCATAATATTATTCTAGTAAAACACACAAGTTTTGCCCCAAAAAAAAAAAAAAAATGTAAAACACACAAGAGCTGTTGAACCACAGAAAATTTTGGACTTGTATATTCACCTATAGTATTGAGCTCTTTTTGGCCTTAGCTTGTTGTTGATGTTATTATTGTTATTATTTTTTCAATTTTGTGCACCATTTGTACTATTACTATCACACTTCAAATTGATGTCTAAATTTTCTCAATTATTATTAACATTTTGGGAAAAGTATAAATAAGTCATGACTTTCTCTGAAAATAGCCAGTAGTTCTTTAAATATTTTTAGTGAGTGCTTTTGAAGTTGTTTTCCAGAACACATTAGCATGCCCCATGTTGGTGTTTATATTACTTTAATTAATCTTTATTTATATGAAATGTCTATTTCACCTTTTCACTATTTTAGCTATGTACTGTGTCCTAGACTTTTTTAAAGGTTGACTTAGTATTAATTCAAAATGCATTAAGTCATTTCAATGATTGAAGGCAATTTTTAATTGAATAAAATATGATTCGTCCATATAAATTAGGCTTACAAAATAATTATTAAATTCATATGAAACATCACATAGTCAGATGAGTTATTTATTTATTTATTTTATAACATTTATAATTTGCTGACAAATATACTATTTGTGATTGTAATCGACATACTAATCCTTGATCTGAAATACTTTCATAGTTTCATATATATAAGTTATGGGCCTTTCTTTCTATTCCCAATAAGTTTTGAGTTGGATGCTCCAACTATAACAAGTATCCTTGCTTGTCATCTATTACGAATGGTGAGCTGCATGAGAATTTTTTATGAATTGACTATTTAATTTAAAAGGTATATAATTAATTATAAACAATTAAAACAAATTAAGCTGTCTTCCCAATTTCAATAGTTGCTGGGAAAGACCTAGTGTAACTCTGCTTAAAGAGACACAAGAGGTATTAATCTGTCTAATGGGATTTTTCAAATTGCGAAATCATTACTTCAGAAATCCATATTAACTACTTAATCATAATACTCAAGAAACCAGATGCTTGCATTTTGAATTATTTTCTTAATCATTTTATGTCCCTGGTAACTTTTCAAAATGATGCTGAATTTTTAGAGAATTCCTCCACACAAGTTTTTGGAGCTGATTTGGATTTCTGAATTCTTGGTAGTTTTAAAATGTTGAGCATACATGTGATGATGCAGATTGCTGAGCAGTTTTGAGTCAATCTCCAATTGGAGTTTATACGCATTGTTTGCACATCATAGTTGGCTTCACTTTATATTTCCATTTCAAAGTTCTGCTAGAAATAACATAATACTCTTAATAAATGGATTATTATCACAAGTTTTCTTTCTTTTTGGTTGAACCAACTTTCCATGTTACCACCACAGGATGGGTTCAAAAGCGCTTGATAAAACTATACACCGATTGCTGCTACAGGTTATCTGAGACACCAAATATGAAGTTGCTTAAGAAGCTATATGATCTGGAGGTAAGACAGGAGGCAAGTCTAGTGAGGCAAAAATTTGATATCCTTCTTCTGTATTCCACAACCTATTGCAGGATGATTTTGAATATTCTTGCATGAAGGCTTGAATGTATTTGCTAATTTTGGTTTTTGTTTATTTGTCTACCAGGTTTCAGATGATGAAATTACGGTATCTGAATGTGAATTGCAAGATTTATCAATTACTCCATTGTTGAATGCCCTGCATGCCCATAAAACATTTGCAATGCTGGACCTTTCTCACAATTTGTTAGGTATTAGCAGCTGATTTTTAGCCTGTGATTATTTAGATTCTCAAGTGTTGCTTCTGGAGTGCTAGACCTTTTTCTTTTACATGTTTCAACTAGACTCAAGCTGTTCTCTTTAGTTCTCCTTGCATTTATTAAATAATTAGTCCTGTAATTTTGGGTAGTATTAGCTGTTTATTGGCTTGGTGTTCCCCAGGAAATGGTACGATGGAGAAACTGCAGCAAGTACTCACATCAACAGGCCAAAAATATGGTGGGTTAACATTGGATCTGCATTGCAACTTATTTGGTCCAACTGCTTTGTTTCAGGTTTGTAACCAACTTTGCAACAATTTTCATGTAAAGCTTAATTTTGACCTATTTGAAGGACTCAACCTACATGTTTTTCCTAAAGTGTTATGTTTTTGTAAAAATGACTGGACTTTGACTCCCCTCCCTCTTTTGTTTGTTGCTAGATAGCTATATTATGTGCTAAAAGAGGTAATTGGGTTAAATTTTATTTTTCATTTTTGAATCTCCTATGAGGTGGGTACAACAATGGTACTGGACCACAGGATAGCTGTTAGAATGTAAAAAATTGATATGTTTTTTTAGAAACAATGGTAAATCAAAAAATTTATTATGGTAGCAAAGCAGGAGATTATTATTATTTTTTGGGAAAATTAGACTTTAGTCCTTCTAATATTTCTTATTCAGAAAAAAACCTTATGGCTTTATTTTTTTTCTGAATAAAGTCCTTGTTTTTTTTTCTAAATAAAGCCCTTTGACCATTGTCTTGTCAAATAAATATGTCATTTTTTTTAATTTTTTGTTCACCTCATACCTTTCTAGGGTATAGAATGTGGTTTGTGAAGGTTGTATATTAGGTTTTAACTCTGGGATAAAGCCGAAAAACTAGAGCTTGAGGAATTAGTAAAAATGCATTGCCGAACACTCAAAAATGGCCGCCGAGCACTCGGCGCCTGGTATGTGTGAAAAAAATAGAAACTAATGCACAAATATTATGTAACATGGAATAGTTACAATATTATTGGACTTTAGTTAGAATTTTAAAAGCCATAAGACTTTAGTCAGTATATTATAAAACTAAAGGATTTAAATGGAAGTCTCCCTTATTTTTTTTATAAAATAAAACTAGGAGATCTTGAGTTCGAACCTTTATAATTATAACCTCTTGATATAAGTTGAATTCCACAAGTTGGGCCCTTTAGTGGTGGGCAGAGGCACACATGTGAGAGGGGGTATTAAAGTATCAAATATTTGTTACCCCACATCCTAATAGCTTAAGATGGGAACCTGGTAAACCAACAAATTTATCTGTAACTAGTTAAAGACTGATTCATTAATAATTTTGATGTTTTAAAACTTTCCAAGTGATTGCCCCTCCTTATTCAAATAATGGCTTACTCCATATTCCACCTAATTATTAACTCGTAGTTATCTGCAACAATTGGCCAAGAAACCTGTAAGATTTAATACAAAGTACACACATGGTGCTTGTGCAGTAACCCAGTAAAGATTTAAAGATGACAGTTTGATGTTGAGACCACCAGTCCTTGTAGCCAACTGGTGCCTCCCGGTTCCAAACTTTAAAACGGAGGTCCTGGCTCAAGTTCACCCTGTGTAGTGGAAAGAATTAGGGAGGGGTAGTGCTAACCTCAATTATCTTGCCTATTTCTTACTCTTCTTATTGGAAAACTTCGAAAGAAAAATGATTAACTCATGATACAAAGATATATTTCTTTTTGGTAGCTGCTATATTGAGTTATATGTGAACATGTAGTTTGTAGTTTTATATTTAATGATGATCAATCTTAGTTGGGAATTGCATATTAAATTTCACTATTAGCATGACTACAGTTGGACCCTTTTTTATTTTCCTGTCTTTATAATAATCTTACTATAACCATTTGCTTTGTCCCAATCTTCAGATTTGTGAATGCCCTCTGCTATTTGCTCGATTGGAAGTGCTCAATATCTCTGGAAACCGTCTCACTGACGCATGTTCCTCTTGCCTTTCTACTATCTTGGAAAATTGCAAAGGTAAAGTGCTTTCCTTGCAGCTCAATAAATTTGAATTAGCATATGAGCTTTCTTGTAATTTTTTTTTTGACACAAATTGTTCAAGGTAAGGCTTAATTGTCTCCATGTTTCTGCTGCTTTTGTGCTCTTTGCTTTATAGCCCTTTGCAGCTTGAATATAGAGCGCTGCTCTATCACATCTAGAACAATTCAAAAGGTTGCTGATGCATTAAATGCTGGATCTGTACTTGAGCAACTTTGCATAGGTATGTTTGACTTATCATACTGGTAATCAACATTATTCTTTATACCCTTCACTTTTACAGAATTGGTTACCTCATTTCATCTTTTTCCACAGGATATAACAACCCAATTTCTGGAAGTGGCATTACTAATTTACTTGTCAAGCTTGGAACTCTGAAAAGGTTTAAATTAGATTAAACCATTTTTTGTTTCGGTATGCATAGGCTACAGAGATACTCTCAACTGATGTAAAATACAAATTGCATTTGCTTATTGTAGATTTTCAAGATTAAATCTGAATGGGTTGAAGCTAAGCAAACCTGTAGTTGATAGCCTTTGCCAGCTTGCTAAAACCTTGCCCTTGTCAGTATTAATGCTTGGGGAAACTGGTATTGGAATTGTGAGTGAAATGTCATTTTTATAACTTTTCACTGTTGTTGGACTCCGGAAGTCACTAGATACATTTCTCCCGTTTATTTTTATTTTTCGCAGTTATGTTTATTTATTTATTGTTTTGCAGGATGGGGCATTATTGTTAACTGAGTCATTGTTCAATGGGAATGAAGAATTTGTAAAACTTGACTTATCATATTGTGGAGTGACATCTCATTATGCTTTCAAACTAAGCACTGATTCTTCTACGGTTTGTGGCATTCTTGAGCTGAACCTTTCCGGAAATCCTATTATGCAGGAGGTTTGTTCTTTTTACTTCGGATTTTTCTAATTGTTATACTCAGGCCCATTCAAGTAAGGATGTCCTTACTTTAAGAAAAGTAAGAACATCTTCTCTGTGTAACACCTGGCAATGCAGTTTGATGATCGGAATCGTTCATTTTTTAGGTTCCTTCTCAAGGATCATCCTTGTAAAAAATCAGCCAAATCAGTGATTATTTGGTCATCTAAACTGTGCAAACAAATACAGTCCATCAGATAAAATTGAAATGATGTTTGCTATAATAAACTGGCTAAACAGTTTTCGATCTGACTGATTTTTTGCAAAGGTGACATTTGAATGATGTTCTAAAATATAAACGGTTCCGATCATTGAATTGTAGGTCCAAAGAGGATGTTCTTACTTTTCTTAAAGTAAGGACATCCTTACTTGAAAATTTCCCTTGTTGTATTTATTATGCTTTTACTGGTTGCTGGTTTTGTTGTAACTTCAAAGAAACTCTGTATATTACTGGAGGAAGCAAATAATTGTGGTTACCTATTTTGATTTGTGGCCATGTTAGATCTTATCACAATTTACCAGACATTTTTTAAAATAATACCATCAGTTAGTTTGTTTTACAGCTTCAATGGCTCTAAACTTTCTTCTAAAAGACAGATGCATTTAAGTTGTCTCAATCAATAGCTGATCTAGATCATTCATGTGGATATGTAACCCTTATATTCCTGAGGTTATTTAATTGCAGCTACACATGATTCTTCTGTCATTCCACTCTCTCCTAGCCTTCTGTTTTTTATATATTGTTGGCCGCACCACCTTTACATGTCCTTGGTCCTTCATTGTGCATGTGTCACTTTCAACGTGAATTGTCATTCCTCACCATGTATTCGTTGGGTTTCATCATAAATGGCCAATTCCGTCTAGTTGGCTTTGTCTCACATCTTTTCTAGATGGTCCTTTACCTTCAGACCAATTTTCCTTTCCTTTTTTCCCCTATTCATCTATCTTGATAATTTTAGTTGACATTCCTTTCTCCCTTCGATATTTGCAAAGAGTGATATATTCACAGGGTTGAACTAGAAGTTGAAGACTCCGTTTGTGATTGTATATATCTGATGTAATGTAATTTTTTCTTGGTCTGAATATCTGATGTAATTTAGAACAGATTTTTTCACATATGCATGCTTGCTTCTTGTGTGATTTTGTTGTTGCTTGCAGCTCTTGAAGTCTCTAGGTCACCTTTATCTCCTAGTACCAGTAGTAAATTCCATAGTGGAAGTTAGATGGTGATCAGTTAACTGTGATTGTAATGTCTGTGTATTCAAATTAAAAAATTCACTGATAAACATAATCTAGCTGTTAGAATACCTGATTACTATAAATTTTCCCTTCTCTTAATAGAATGTTGTCATTTTTTGTCTCTTTTCTAATCTGCTAAAAGAAGAATTTTCTTCTATGAGGAAATTTCTTTGTGATATCTTACTAAGAAAAAAAGAAAGGGTAGTCCATGTTATTCTTCTTAATTTTATTTTGGGATTTTTATATACTGTCCTGACTCAAACTTTGAACTCAGGGTAGCAATGCATTATCATCAATGCTTTTGAATTCTCAATGTCGTCTGAAAGTTTTGGTCCTTCAAAAATGTCAGCTTGGGGTTGCTGGAATTCTTCTAATAGTCCAGTCATTATCAGGTTCACACACTAAGCCTACTTTAGTTGTGAATATTAGTCCCTAGAAATGAACTTATGAATTGTTGGTTCAATGTTTTAAGCAGGCAATAGTTTTCTTGAAGAGCTCAATCTTGCTGATAATGCCAATCTTGATAAACAGTGCTCTGCACAATATGACATGGCAGCAAACGGGAGAATAGGACTCTCGCATCCAAACCTTAATATATCTGAATCTTCTCCGATGGTATCTGTATCCAAGGAGGTTGACCATGCTCAACAGGGTTCATGCTATGTGAACACCGACTGCAGTCAGATTGAAGTTGCTGATAGTGAAGATGATCAAGTTAGAGTCGAAGCTGCATCTGTACCTGATGACAGCTGCACAAGCTCATGCCAAAGAAATTCCTCGTCTACCGAGTGCGAATTTATTCAAGAGCTTTCAACTGCCATTGGTATGGCAAAGAATTTGCGATTACTGGATCTTAGCAATAATGGTTTCTCCATACAAAGTGCAGAGATATTGTATTCTGCATGGTCAAGATCAAGATTTGGTTCGGCTCAGAGGCATATCAAGGACCAGACCATCCACTTATTTGTGGAGGGAAATAAGTGTTGTGTCAAACCCTGCTGCAGAAAGGATTAATTTTTTGGCTCAGTGAGGGAAAATGGGAAATCAGAAACAATTTGCAACTGTTGTATCAACCTCATCCTTAAGATCATGGTGTACTTCACGAGGGACCTGTTCATTTCTGTAATGTACGTCAGTGCTGCCCTTTTTAATCCTTATTCGGCTTTGACCATCTTAGTTCCAAATGTATTGCGCATTAAAACTGGCAACTGTATAGGCACATGACTGTAAATTACAGAATAATTTTACTATAGCAGAAGGATCGTGTAGTTTTTTTTTTTTTTTTTCCATAAATTATCAGAGAAATATACTAGGTGAATTTCCTGAATACTTGTCGGAGAGACTAATTGATTAGTGGACCTTACCTTCAGACTGAAATGGAGAGGACGTGAAAAAGCCAGGTTCCTTTTATAGTCACCAATAGCAATAACTGTCTCCATGGCTTATTATCCAATAAACATATGAGGCTTTTATAAATGATTAACCTTAGATTTCAGACATGTCTTGTTTGCAAATCTCATTTCAACTTGAGTAGAAGAATTACATTTTGCACCCTTTAATTATAAGTCGTTTTTTACTTTGGTACTTGATATTCAAAAGATTTCAATGCAAAACTTGAAGTTTATGAAAATTGCAATGTGTCATTTATGTTAACTTTCTATTAAGTTTAACTGCATATAGCATGTGTGGAATTTATTTATCTGATGTTCAAAACGTTTCAATGTAAAACTTAAGGTTTATAAAAATTGCAATGTGTCCTTTCTGTTAATTTTTTTATTTATTTTAACTGCATATAACATGTGTGAGATTCATTTACACTGATGTGGACAGTAAATTTACGCCACAAGTACAAATAAAATAAACCAAATAAACAAAAAAAAAAATTAGAAAAAGACATTTAAATTATTATATATTAAAAAAGATTAAAAGATAATATTAAAACTAAATATAAAAAATTATTTTGTTCATTCCTATCTCTCCCTCCTCCCTTATCTCTTTAGTTCCCAATTTTTGTTTTTCCCATTTTTTTAATTTTTAATTGATTTTTATTTTTTTAACTTATAAAATTTTAGCTAGCTTTTTTAATTTGTTTGTTTGTTTGTTTTTTTTTTGTTTTTTTTTTTTTCACATAGTGTAAATTTACTATTCTCATTAGTGTAAATGAATCTTACACATGCTATATGCAATTAAAATTAACAGAAAAAGTTAACGGAAGGAGCATATTGCAATTTTTAAAAACTTTAAGTTTCACATTGAAACGTTTTGAATATCGAGTATCAAAGTGAAAAATAATCTATACTTGAGGGGTGTAAAGTATAAATGACCCTAAAATTTATGTGAGGCCTCTCCATGCTTTTATCCTAAGCTTGAATTTATTGACACCACACTATGACCATCTTATTGTGGGTGATGCTATTCATACCCAACCAACTAATTAATAGCCCCAACAATTTAATTAACATAGAATTCTTTATTTTACCCCAATGTAAATTGACTAATAAAGACATATTAGTTATTACCAAAAAGGAAAAATTTACAAACAGGACACATACTTTGATGGTTGTTTCATTTCACGACATTAATTTTGATTTGTGTTAATGAAGGACATATAATTTCATTTTGTGTCAATTAAGGACCGTATTTTTTTAAGTTTTTATCTCAACTTTGGCATGACATTGAACCCATCAAAACTTCACCAAATTCAGAAAAATTATACTGGATTTAAAGATATGCATATCCGCTTTACAACTAGATAAAGATCACCCAAATTAGATCTTTACAATTCTAGATAATCGGCCCCAAAGTAGGGTACTCGAAGCTGTTCGATTTTTCAAATTTTTTCCCAGAGATCCGATTAGACAGTTTTGAGTACCATACTTTAGGGCCAATTATCTGAAGTTATAAATGCCTGATTTGAGTGATCTTTATATGGTTGTAAAAAAGAGATGCATAAATTTAAATCAAGTATAGGTTTGGTGAAGTTTTGATAGGTCCAATATCGGGCCAAACTTGAGATAAAACAGGGTCCTTATTTGACACAAAATAAAAGTATGTGTCCTTCATTAACACGAATCAAAATTAATGTCATGAAATGAAACAACTATCAAAGTATGTGTTCTGTTTGTAAATTTTTCCCATTTTTCTAAGTTGGAGATGAAATTTTTATAATCTTATTTCTTTTGTAATTTAATTTTAATTTTGTAAGATTTTTGAAAATGGTAGACAATTAGGAGATTTATTTAACAAATTTAACTACATACTTTAATTGACATGAAAAATCCATGTCATTGAGGCACAATTTTTTGAGGCACCTAGCATAGACATCTAACCAACTCACATTGATATATTTTATGAATCATTATTACAACTTTGATTATTCTAATAGTATCCGCTGCCTAGATTTCATTTTACCCTACCAATAACTCACTTGTAATTACCATTTATGTGATTAGACGTTAGTAAACATATTGAATAATGGTCAATTCATAGAGTAAATCAACAAGAATTTCAGTGTTTGTGAATAGAAATATATATATACAACATGATCGACCACAATCTTCTAATATTAATTGGTTTAATTCTCTTGCATATACAAGTAAAGTCATTAAATTTGCAAACATATATAACACCATAATCTTTTGGTATTGATTTTGATATCTCATGCATTGTCAGCAATATTATTTTCCCTCCTGTATGTAATCTTCTAGTTTTCATTAGGTGTCCCTTGCTACTCTATATATAGAATAGGATATATGTTGATCGAGGGTAAGAATGCAAAAAAAAGACTTTCTTCTTCTTCTTCCCTAGTTTGCATTTCATTTCTGAGAGCCATGACTAGAAAGAAGGTGAAACTAGCCTACATCACCAACGACTCTGCTAGGAAGGCCACTTTCAAGAAAAGGAAGACGGGCCTGATTAAGAAGTTGAGGGAACTCGCTACTCTTTGTGATGTTGAGGCATGTGCTATTATATATAGCCCTTATGACCCTCAACCAGAGGTTTGGCCATCCGCTCTGGGAGTCCAATGCGTCTTTGCGCATTTCAGGACCATGCCTGAAATAGAACAAAGGAAGAAGATGGTCAATCAGGAAAGCTTCCTCAAGCAGAGGATTGAGAAGTCCAACGAGCAGCTGAAGAAACAACGAAAGGACAACCAGGAGAAGGAGATCATGAGAGTGATGTTCCAGTGTCTGATCGACTGGGAAGTCCCTAGGCCTAAGCATGGTGGACTTGAATGACCTCAGGTGGCTGATTGACCAGACCTTGAAGGAGATTTATAGCAGGATGAAGAGGGTCAATGAAGAGGCTCATAACCAAGTCCAGGCACCACTAACAATGGCTGCAGCTGCACCAGTTCGTGGCGTGCTGAGGAGTGGAGAGAACAACAACATGCAGGCAATGATGGAGAAACAGGCTGCTATGGAGAGGCAGACTGCGGAGATGAACCATATGGAGGCCATGCAGAGGCCTCAATGGTTCATGGAGTGTGAGAACCCAACACAAGAGCATATGGGGTTTGCTGGTCCTAGTGGGGTTGACATGATCCTTCCATTTGGAGATCAAAACCTCAATGCTTTTTGGCCTAATAATGGCTATTTCCCGTAAACAATTTGGTGTTTGTTAATTTCTGTATTAAACTAAATAAATTAAGATGTTTTTATATAAAAAAATGTAGAAAAAAATTAAAAGTCATGCATGTATTAGTTCCACAAAAATTAAAATTCATCTATAAATTATTGTGTGTTGTGACTTGTATCACAACACAATACAATATGTCTTTTTTTTACACAATTACTTTATCAAATAGATGGAAATCAAATAATGTTAAAAAACAAATAAAATTTTCAATAGCGTACTACAATTCCCAATAGGATATCATCCGACCAAGATAATACGCAAGCAATCGACAAAGTCATTCAAAAAAAAAAATATATATATATATATATATATAAAAGCATATAAAGAATACTTTCAAGAAAGTGCTTTATGAAGAGAAAAACTAGTGTCCGAAACACGATATAAATTTTCTTTCGTTGTGTATTCATAAAGTACACCTAGATAAATTAAGATTTTCCTCATTGATGAAGTCGTGTGGTTTTTTTTTTCAAACATATATTGTTACTTTAGGTTTTTCTAATTTCAGGATGAATTGTTTTTTAATTTTAATTTTGTAAT
>QANW01005300.1:256386-321405 GCA_003254865.1 Dryas drummondii
ATATATATATATATATATATATAAAAGCATATAAAGAATGATTTCAAGAAAGTGCTTTATGAAGAGAAAAACTAGTGTCCGAAACACGATATAAATTTTCTTTCGTTGTGTATTCATAAAGTACACCTAGATAAATTAAGATTTTCCTCATTGATGAAGTCGTGTGGTTTTTTTTTTCAAACATATATTGTTACTTTAGGTTTTTCTAATTTCAGGATGAATTGTTTTTTAATTTTAATTTTGTAATATTTTAAAAAAGGTAGACAATTATGAGATTTATTTAACAAATTTAACTACTTTAATTGACATGGAAAATCCATGTCATCGGGACACAATTTTTTGAGGCACCCTACCACAGACATCCAACCAACTCACATTAATATATTTTTTGAACCATTTATTTCTACTTTGATTTTGCTAATAGAATCCCATGCATAGTTTTCATATTACCCTACCAATAACTCACTTGTAACTACCATTTATATAATTTAGATCTTGGTAAATATATTGAATAATGGTCAATTTATAGAGCAAATCAACGAGAATTTCAGTGTTTATGAATATAAATATATAAAGCATTATCATAATCTTCTAATATTTGATTGGTTTAATTCTCTTGCATATACAAGTAAAGCCATTAATTTGCACCAACGTAGATACAACACCATAATCGATCTTCTGGTATTGATTTTGATATCCAATATATTGTCAGCAATATGATTTTTATATAATGGGGAGGCCTCAATATATGGAGTGTGGAACCCAGCATAAGAGCATATGGTGTTTGCTGGCCCTAGCTAGTGGGAATGACATGATCCCTCAATTTGGGAATCAAAACTCCACTGATTTTTATCCTAATAATGGCTTTTTCCTGTAAACAATTTTGTGTTTGTTTGTTTATTTAGTTAACTAAATAAATTAAGATATTTTTATATATGAAAAAAAATGTAGAAAAAATTAAGAGTCATGTATTAGTTCTACAAAAATTAAAATTCATTTATAAATTATTGTATGTTGTATCACAACACAATATGTCTTTTTTTTACACAATTACTTTATCAAATAGATGGAAATCAAACCTAAGAAAATAATATAAGAAAACAAATAAGATTTTCAATAGCATACTACAATTCCCAAGAGGATATATATATATATAGGGGCCTTTCAATAAGGGATCAACCGTCTATTTTTTACATTTCTATTGATAGATCATTTCTGCAAAAAATCAGTTAAATCGAAAACCGTTTACCCATTTGATTAAGCGGTCAAAGTTTAGGTGTTTATAGACGAACTTGTTGTTCGTCTATTTGTTTGATTAAAATTAGATATATTAACGGTCTCTGATTTGACTGATTTTTTACATGGATGATTTATTAATGGTGATGTAAAAAATGGACTGTTACGATCGACATAAAATGACACGTGTGGGCCCCACAGGGGGATCCCTCATTTAATACTAAATGAGGGATCCCTTGTTGGAACGCTATGAACTTAGTTTCAAGTTCAAAATTTATTGTTCAAAAATTGAGAAATAGTGGTTGGGATAAGTTCATTAGGAATGTGGTATCTTTTTGTGAGAAATATGGCATTGATGTCCCAAATTTTAGTGCTCACCATATGGAGGGTACATGTCGAAGTTGTCAGCAATAATATTTTATTACAGTTGAACATTATTATCATTTTGATATATTTAATGTTATAAAGATTTTCAGTTGATGAAATTAGATAGCAGATTCACTGAGGAAACAATGGAACTTTTTAGCCTTAGCTCAGCATTGGATCCTCATGATGGGTTCAAATCATTTGACATCGATAAAATATGCACTTTGACTGAGAAATTTTATCCTAGGGATTTTGGTGAGCATGAATTGTTTACTTTAAGAGTAAAATTGGAACATTATGGGGTATGAGGTTCATGAAGTTTTAGCTTTTCAAAATGTGTCCTCTATTTCTGAATTATGTCAAGAACTTGTTGCAACAAGAAAAATATACTGGTTGATTGAGAGATTGATTCGTCTTGTGTTGACTCTTCCTATTTCAACGGCAACAACAGAGCAAACATTTTCATCCATGGAAATTATTAAAACTAGACTTCGAAACAAGATATGTGATGAGTTTCTTGCTGATTGTATGGTTATCCACATTGAAAATGATCTTATTGATACTATTAGTTATGATTCTATGATTGATGATTTTTACCTTATGAAGAATCGTAGGGCACAATTTAAGTAGTGTTATATTGTATTTGCACACTACAACAAATATGGCCAAAGGCCTCTATTTTTTGCACCCATAAATTTGGGAGTGCCTATTGACAAATGAGGTGCTCACTAATACTTATTGTTATATCACATGTCAATGTATCGGTTATACAAAATAATTTCTCCTTCCTTGGAAAGGAAAGACCACCGCATACTTTCAAGGCTAAATGGACTTTTCTTCTCTTTGATTCACCAAAGCACAACTTAACAATTCCATTTAGTCTCACTGGCCTAAGCCTTTCTTTCTTCTTTTTGCTTTGTTAATTCAAGTCCTTATTAATATTCTGCTAACCATTAACCATGCATAAAGTGGTAAACCCAATTTGAGACTTAAATTTCTATTGCATCTTCTCCTCTTAGATTTTGGCGATTAGGGCCCTGAACTCCTCTTTTTCAATGTTCTTTAAGAAATTACCTGATTAACAAAACATGCACATATTAATAATAATTATCAGGTAAAAATGCTTAATAAATAGAATTTATAAATAACAGATGTGTATATTTGAGCTATTATCAGATGAGATGATGCACACGACCATTTTTGTTTAGTTCTTTTGGTCAAAATACTTTGTTTTGAATATTTGTACAAAACAATGTTTATTATGAAGTTTTTTTTATTTCTTTATTAAAAAAACATAGTAATCCTCAATTACATGAAGCAGCGACAAAAAATACTGAACATTATCACGCCCTAGCAACAACTTGTCAAAACTACTAACAATGTCATGGCATTTATGTTTCAATTTATTCAAGTTTGATTATAGAAGTTGGTGATTATGTTGAAATCAAAGCTAAAGGGATCGTGGCATGATTGTGTTCATTGTAGAAACTACAATTAAGCAACTCGTGGGCCTATGTGAGAGTCGAGATTTTAATTTTCTTTATGTGTAAGTATGATTCTAATTTTGTCTTCTTTCTTTAATTGTGTATTTAATTTGATTTTATCTTTAATTAATAAATTAAGTTTTATTCTAATTTTTTTTGTCTTGAGGCAACTAGTAAGCAACTTGAGACAGTACAAAAACCAAGTCAGACACAAGAATTCTATCAACAATCAAGAATTAGGTTTTTTACGGCTTTGTGACTGCTATGAATCACCCTTTGTGCTCTTAATTTTGGTGGGAGATTGCCTTTGCTTGGCTCTCAGCATAGTTTTTTGTTAGTTTGTTGTTTTCAATTTGACTGTGGGCATGGGTGTCATCCCCTTAGTCTTTTTCCCTGTATTTTGTTTGGCATCTAGGCTCTTTTAATGAAGTTATTTCAGAAAAAAAAATCAAGAATTAGGTATGGTGAAAACAAAGTTATGAGAGATGTAGATTGAGAATTGAGAAAAACGATTCTCTTAGACATTTTTGAAACTTACACTATAATTTAAAGTTGTATCCCGTGTTCTTGAAAAATTGTTTTCACAAAACAGCAACCAAACACATTTTGTTGGTGTATTTTTTTTCGGAAAATGAAAAACCATTTTATAGAACGTTACCAAAATTTATAGGCATAAATTCAATTTAAACACATAACTATATATGCTATTTCAACAGGGTCCACGAACTTTCAAATATTTCAAATATACACCTGATTTATTAGGTAAATTGAAAAATGAAATTCCGTCCATCAATTTATTGAGAGATCAGTTAAACGTCAGCTTGGTTTTTGCTAACGGGGATTAATTGGCGACGTGACACTAACTCAACGTACATTTCCCGCCAAATGAGCAACACATGTCCACTTGACACAGGCCCACACACCCATCACCTCTTTCCCGCTCTCCTAACCATTTAGTTTTAAAAAAATATCACGTTTTCCCCCAAATTCGAATATAAATCCCTCACTTATGTTCAACGAGCGAGAAAGAGATAATGAGTTTGTGGATCCGTGTCAGGGGTTAAGTGGACCTGTGTTGCTCATTTGGCAGGAAATGAGCGACACGGGTCTACCTAACCCCTGACACGGACCCACAAACTCTCTCTCTCTCTCTCTCTCTATTATTATTAAATTGTGGGCTCGTGTCGCTCATTTGGCGGGAAATGTTTGCTGAGATAGCGTCACGTCGTCAAGTAATCCTGGTCAGCAAAAGCCAAGTTGTCATTTAACTGATCTCTCAACGAATCAATGGACAGAAATTCATTTTTTCAATTTAGATAATAGATCGGGTGTATATTTGAACTATTTTAAAGTTTATAGACCCCGTTGAAATAGTTTATATAGTTATATGTTTAAATTGAATTTATGCCAAATTTCTAAAGTGGCCACAAAAAAAAAAATGTTCAATTACAATTTACCCCTACGAACTATAGGGGTGATTTCATGATGGTCCACAAACAAAAAAAAATTTCAAGCGCGTCCACCAACTTTCATAAATCATGCAACGTTAGTGTTTCCGTCCAATTTTCCGTTAAATGCTTACATGTCTTTGCTGATTGGATTTTTTTGGTGATGTGGAGTGACACGTGGAGAAAAAATAATAAAAAATAATAAAAAAATTTTATAATATTAAAAAATAAAACGAAAATATATAAAAAAATTAAAAACTAAAAAATTTCCCTACCATCCTTCTCCCGACCCTCCTTCTTCCCCCACCCAGCCCTGGTCTCCCCCTTCCCCGTCGCNAGAGGGAGGGACATGGGTCGGGGCTGGGTTGGGTATGGGTGGGGGCGGGGTGAGGCTGGGGCTAGGGGAGAGAGGGTGGCTGCAAGAGGCCCACCACCACTGGTCGGAAAACCAAGACCAAAACCACCCCCTTTTAAATCTGCAAACCAAAACCAAATGTAAAATATCCAATTCAGAAACCCACTAATCCAACAAAACCATGAAGTGATTGTGAAGTTTGATTTGTAGATCCAATTCAACCAACTTGATAATTCAAAAACCAATAATTATCAAATAATAAAGACAAAGCTGGATTTGTAGATCTAGAGAGATAAAGGAATAGAGAGAGAGAGGGGAAAACAGAGGGGGAGATAAAGATAGATAGAGCGAGATAGAAGAGACAGAGGGAGAGAAGAAAGATGAGGCTGGGTGTGGTGGTGGGGTCGGTGCAGGTGGGTGATCGGGAGGGGAAGTTGATGGGGTGAGTTTCTAATGGTGGAGTGGCATGGGCACAGGGGGGAGAGGGGTGGGTCGGGCAGGGAGTGAGGGGAGGATGGTTGGGGGGTGCGNGACCGCTCACTTGCAGGAGAAGACGACCGGCAAGGTGAGAGGGAAGGGAGAGAAGAGAGAGAGAGAGAGAGAGAGAGAGAGAGAGAGAGAGAGGAAAGGGAAATGAGATTTATTTATGTTTCGTAATTTTTTATTATTTTGTTTTCCACGTGGCATCCACATCACCAAAAAAGTCCAGTCAACAAAGACACGTAAGCATTTAACGGAAATTTGGATGGAAACACTAACGTTGCATAATTTATGAAAGCTGGTGGACACGCTTGAAAGATTTTTTTGTTTATGGACCATCTTGAAATCACCCCTATAGTTCGTAGGGGTAAATTGTAATTGAGCAAAAAAAAAATTCTAAATTCACAACAGTAAAACAAAAAAAGCAAAAAGGGTGAACACGTCGAACTACTCTCAATAGTAAAACACTTTGTTCCTGCGCGCCTCTCTCTCTCTCCCTCTCTTTGTCTCACCATCGGCAATCTTTCGGTTTTCGGATCGGTAAGCCCATTTACTGAACCGACCCGAACTATGTGCAGGCCAAGTTTTTCTTGTTCGAGGGTAAACACGTAATTTTAGTTTAGGGTGAATACGAGACCGCTAGCACATAACCCAATAACCCATTGTCTAAAACCGGAGTCGCGTCACTAAAGCAACCCATCTGTTTAGCTCTCTTCTGCAGAAGCACTTGGTCCAAGCACTCTCTTCTGCGAAAGCACTTGGTCGATCAGCCACTGGTTTCAGAGATGAATTGCGGCTCTCAGAATTTCTCATATGGCCCTATAGCTTCTTTCTGTGGTAAAGGAATGGGCTTTCCTCCAAAACTTGGGCCATTGCGAGTTTCTTGGAACGCAAAGTCAGAATTTCTGAATCTCTACCTTTACCCTACTCTTACTTCCTTTCATTCCTTTCGATTACAGGTATGCCACTATCTTTGTCACTAGTAATTAATTGATGCTTGTGTAAATGTAGAGCATTCTGATTCCTATTTTTTAATGTATTTTTTTATTTATTAATAGCAGCATAGTTGCAATATACTTAAGCTTCCATTGAAGTCAAGAATTTCCCAAACTCAATCGTTTGTATTTGTGGTGAGGAGTAATCATCCTCAAAATTCTGACTTGCCTCGCTACTATTCGAAAAAAGAGAAGAAACCTTTTCCAGTACCCATAGTGGACTTGAGGAGGGCTGCGAGGGAGAGGTTTAAGAACAGGAAGGGCAAGCCTAAAACACCAGTTCCACCACCCAAGATTGGCTTGCTTGTCAAGACCCTCATACCAGTTGCCTATGATGTGTTCAATGCAAGAATCACATTGATCAACAATCTCAAAAAGCTTTTAAAGGTGGTGCCTGTGCATGCTTGCAGGTTCATGTTCTTCCTTGTTTGAGTATTTGAGTGTTTCCCTCTCCATCATATTTGTGAACCCTTTGCAGTTTGCACCTCAAATTTCTTAGGAACCTGAATAAATGCTTGCTTGCAGGTTCTGTAATGAAATTCACGTGGGACCTGTTGGGCATCCATTCAAGTCATGTAAAGGACCAAATGCTAGCATCCGTAAGGGCCTTCATGATTGGATAACAAATGCAACTGTTGATGACATATTCTTACCTGTTGAAGCTTTCCATTTATTTGATCGTCTTGGAAGACGAATTCCTCATGAGCAGAGATTTGCAATTCCTAGAATTCCAGCCATTGTTGAGCTTTGCATCCAAGCTGGTGTTGATATCCCAGAGTATCCCACTAAAAGGAGAAGAAAGCCAATCATCCGCATTGCCAAGAGTGAATTTGTTGATGCAGATGAAAGTGACCTACCAGACCCTGACACTGAAGATCCCAACAATAAACCAATATTGACTGAAATACCCGATTCGGAGATAGTAGCCCCATCTAATGAAGAAGAAACAACCTTGCTTGCTGAAGAAACACTACAAGCATGGGAGCAGATGAGGAAAGGAGCCAAGAGGCTAATGAAGATGTATCTGGTGAGGGTTTGTGGGTATTGCCCAGAGGTTCATGTTGGTCCTAGTGGGCACAAGGCTCAGAACTGTGGGGCTTTCAAACACCAACAACGAAATGGGCAGCATGGTTGGCAGGCGGCTGTGCTCAATGACTTGATACCACCAAGATATGTGTGGCATGTCCCAGATGTAAATGGACCACCATTGGAACGGGAACTCAGGAACTTCTATGGGCAGGCCCCTGCCATTGTTGAAATGTGCGTTCAGGTGGGTGCTGCTGTGCCAGAGGAATACAGACCTACCATGAGGTTGGATGTGGGCATTCCCTCAAATGTTAAAGAAGCTGAAATGGTAGTTTGATGAGATGAGTTGATCTTTCCGCCTACCCCTCTTCAGCTCAGTATATCTCACTTGACTTTTGCTCCAAGTCCAAAATATACATGCCTGATTGGATGCTGTCTTGTAGTAGATTTGCTTTTACAATCCATTGTGTCATAGTTACTTGACTTTATCAAATTCTAGGCTTTGTAATTATCCAATGTCTGCCTCTAAGCGTGGATTGTGATATGAACAACTATTTAATGAAATCTAAGCAGTGTGAGATAGTGTGTGGATTGTCGAACCATGTTACATGGCTAATATTTGTGATGAATCTATTTATTTTTCTTATTTAGTTATATTATATTAACATGATATCATTTATATATAGCTGTTCCATGGACTTAAAGGCACATGTTTTGAGATGGATGTTTGAATGGACTATGTCAGCTCCCCCTCTGAAAATTCATAAGATCTTTGGTTCTCTTGTTCTCTTTTATATCTTGTTGTGATGCCTCCTCTTTTATTTTTTATTTTTTTTAGCCTCAGCTGCGTTGTCATGGTGTTTCATCCATCCCTAGGAAGCATGGTGGCATATCATGGTGTGACATTGATACTAAAAAGGAGTTTGGCAGACGATATTATGATATTAGATTGCATGATCAGCATAAATTGCCCAGGTATACAGTTTTACGTTCTGGGCTTGCCAAAACTGGAACCCCTGATGCTGCCTATCCATTACCAGGTTTCTCTAATTAGCCTTTTTCTGTTGTTACTTGTTACCCCCTTCTTAATAGAAGCCTTATAAATCTAACTAACTTCTTCATTGTTATTTTTTAAAGTGCAGAACAAAATATGGTCTCAAAAGTTAAGGGAATGTGCTTTTATGCCATTACTGCTTTCAATACCATTTATCTCTTTTTACTGATGCTGGTAGTCCATCCTTTTGTGCTGTTGGTGGATCGGTACAGAAGAAAAGCTCATATTTTTATTGCCAAAATTTGGGCCACTTTTACTGTTATTCCATTTCTTAAAATCAAGTATGAGGGACTGGAGAATTTGTATGCTTATTCAATGCTTAAAAGCTTTCAGATGTAACCTTATGATTTCAGTATTTCTCTGTTTTTGTGGCTGATTTTAGGACTGTTTGAGTTCATCACTGTTAAGGGTGATTGGCTGTGTTTGATTTCAACTAGTTTAGGGTCAATTAAGGCTTGCTCGAAGAGGGTTTTAGGATTATAATTTAGGATTTGGATACTAAATTAAAATAATCTTAAAACTTCTGTAGACAACAAGTGAAATATATTTTGAAAGGACCTAAGAAGAAACAAATAAACGATAAAAGCCTAATCTAAGTGACTGGAAATCTCCCAAATTAGTCTTGCATTGAATTTAGACAAGGTTTGTTGATTTATTAGTTCTCTAATTTGGCCTTTTTGAGCCTCTTTCAATCTACATATTTTTTCAATGCAATTTTGCCTTGATAAGCTATTGCTTCAATAGTGTGCTTCAGCGCATTATGCAGCTGACCCTTTCATGCAACTAGAAGAAACCTCAAAGAATTTTGCTTATTTTCTAGCTATTCTAGAGTTTTCCTGTTATTTTTTGCTTTCCAAATTTTTCTTTAGTTTTTTTCTTTAATGGATCAGTAGTTTAACGATTTTTCCTTTTTGAAGTGCTGTTCTTTCAAGTAATTTATTTTACACCATTCTCTGCTGGTATAAACAACCTTGTACTGAAGGAAATCCTGGTAAGCAGCAACATCTCAAAAGCTGCTTGTGTCCTGGTATACTGCATTGTCACTCCCTTGCTGGAAGGAACTGTTTACAAAGGATTTTTATTAGCATCAATTTCGTCCGCTATGAATTGGCAGTCAGCAGTTTTGATAAGCTCAGCTATTTTTAGTACAGCTCACTTCTCTGGTGAGAATTTCTTACAGTTGTTCATCATTGGATTTGTCCTTGGATGCTCTTATTGTTGGACTGGAAACTTGGGATCTTCCATTTTATACATTCCCTGTACAACGCCTTGAGTCCTTGACCCTAATGATAACATTCTTATCTTAAATTTTACATGCAAGTCTCCTTGACAGTTATGTCCTGTCTCTTTGAATTGACTCTGCTCACTTGATTTTTCTAACCAATGAAATTAACTCAAACTATGCTTTGAATCACAGTATTCGATGACATGTTTGAATCTGTAAGTTTAATTACCAGAAACAGACAGACATCTCTTCTCCATTAGTGCATTTTCTAATCAATGAAAGAGTAGATCTTGTACATAAAATAATAGTATAATACTAAAAAAAAAAAATGTTTGCATGTCCCCCTTTTTTTGTCTCCTTTGGTTATCCTTGAAGCTAAGTCTTAAGGTTGGTTTTGGCAGCCAATTAGATATGGATGTTATAATGTACGATTGTCCATCTCGCTCAGAGTAAGAGCACGTGCCTGATGATGCTTCAGGTCAGTTGAAGATCATGGCAAGTGATTTTGATAGCATCTAACTCACCCAAGGTTTTGTTTTCCATTTTCTTTTTCTTCTTCTCCTCAAGATTCAACTTCTGAAATTTACATGCACAGCTTGTGTTCAGCATAGAATGTCATATATGTTTAAAATCTGGTAGAGTGAAGCTATCTTTTTTCCGTAGCTATGCACATGCCAGCCAGCTAAACTTAAAACTGGTAAGAGTGATGTTCCTGGCATATTACATTATTACTCCACCCAGCTTGCTTCCTTGCCCTGATATAGCTTTCATAATCTAGACATGTCCAGTTAATCTTAGAATTATACATTCTAAGGGACGATAAGTCATGGAGTCATGAAGTCAAGGAATCATCATTCTTCTTAGAAGCACTTTCTGTTTCTCCTTGCAAGTCATGAAGTCATTTTTGCCCCCTATATTAATCTTAGAATTCTAATCTAGACTTTCTGTTTCCCTTATTCTGCTTTTATTTACTATATTAAGATCATATTTTTAGAATTGGTTTAGGTGCATTGAGATTAGAGTCATTGAGCGATAAGTCAAAATTAGAGAGACCATATATAAAATATTACGTCTCTTAAACTGTCTTGATTATGGTCTTCGCATAGCTCACCAAGCAGGTTTCTTTCAGCTTGTGGTAGAGAGTGATTCTCCTCGAAGCCATTAACCTTGTTCAAGGGGAAGGTTATTTGCTTTGTGTGGAAAGGGGGTTGGTTGATGAAGTTTATGCTTTGGCTTCTTCTTTTCAGTTTATTTTTTTAGGCTTTTTTTTTTTTAAATACCACCTGAATTATAAGGGGTGTACTCTTGTATCACCCAAATTTTTTTTCTTGCCAATTTACCACTTGAAGTATCAATATGTGCCAATGTAACAGCTACAGTCAATTTTTCTATTAAATCATCAACTTTTTTCTCAAACTTCCTAGTTTATTTCTTTTAGGCATTTTTTTTTTTCTAAATACCACATGGATTATAAGGGGTGTGTTCTCGTACCTTCCAAATTTTTTTTCTTGTCAATCGATCACTTAAAGTATCAATATGTGTCAATGTAACAGCTACAGTCAATTTTTCTATTAAATCAACTTTTTTCTCAAACTTCCTAGTTTGCCCTTAAGTATAATTAAGAAGAGAAATGGAAGGAGAAGAAAGGAGGCTGGCATTGTCGGGGATGGGTCGGCGTCGGGGGTGAGGGTGAGTTGGCTGGGTTTGTTTTTTTTAATTGTATTTGGATTTTAGTTTTTTTTAAGATATTTTATAATATGAATTGACAATATTACCCCTTAAGTTAATAGAAAAATTAATAGAAATGGATGGCAAGTGCCACATTGATACATTTGATACTTCAGGTAATAAATTGACAAGAAAAAAAGTTTAGATGGTATGGGAGCACACTCCTTATAATCCAGGTGTTATTTGGGTAAAAAAGCCTTTCTTTTAAACATGTGTCTAGAAAATGTAATTTCGTAGCGCACATTCTTTCATGGAATGGTTTAAATGATGTTCATCCGATGTATTGGTTGGAGGATTGTCTGAGTTGGTTATTGTTAGTTTTGCATCGTAATGTATCGTCTTGGATGAATTATAATGCATAATCGTGCATGCTGGCCATTTCAACAAATAAAAAGAACAATTTAAAATGCCTGAACTATTTTGTCAAAATTAAGAACTCTTGAAGTGTTTTAAACTTAAAATGGACCAATAATGCACATAAAAGAAAAGAGTGATTACATGGCTTACAAGTCATGTAAAGTAATGCTTTCAAATTTAATAGCAAGGCCAACTTGAATTTTAAAAAAGGTAGAGATTTATTAATTTAAAATTTTGGAATTTATGTCAGGTGGGCATATTTTAACAATGAGCGGTGCTATTCCCACCGTAATTACTATTTTTCCACCCACTCATTAATAAAAAATTTAGGTCACATTTGACACGCTGGGGTGTTTTGAATTAGACTATTCTTATGGATAATGTTAGACTGTATTGGATTGACATAAGCTAAACTAAATATTATCCTTTTTTTGTTGCTGTATCAGATTATGAAACTGAATAAGCTAAATAATATTGTCTTGTATTTGGTGTATGACCAGACTAAGCTAGAATTATTTTAATTTTAAAATTAATAAAAAATTTTAATTATCAATTTTCAATCTCAACCATTGAAACAAAATGTGTGGGTGAGATCACACCAAATTTTTAATGTCCAAATTTGTTTTTTCAACCATGATAAAAAATAATTTATTTCTTTTTAATTCTATGCATGGGCCATCTATGTGATCTGGCATCTAAGTTTTTAATTCTCCTCCTTCTGATATTGTAAACCTCTATGGTTAGTTTTTGTGTTTTTTGGCTGTGTAGCTTCTATTTTACCGAAAAACAAAAAAGAAATACAACCAAACCCAAAATCCATGGCGGTCATTCCCATTTCTCAGTTGGGTACAATGGCCATCATAGCTTCGCAAGCCATCTTGGGTCTCTTCGCCGCTCCTCTCCCCACCGCTCTCTCACCATCAAAGCCTCCTCTTCCTCCTTGAACCCACCCATCGTCGGCCGCAAGTTTCGAGCCGCCATGCTTTCTCTTTGAGCGTAGCCCCTTCGCCGCCAAGAAAAAACTTAGAGAAATCCATATAAACCCAAGCAAAAACTCAATGAAAAAAATAGGGAAAAAAAGGAAGAAGAAACCCATAAAAAAATTGGAACAACAAACCAGTGGCTCAATCCCACGCCATCAATCGGAAGAACCAATTCCAGAAAATTGAAGAAAAATATGGTAGATCAATCCCAAGCCACCTTGTACAATAAAGAGGAGAGAGAGAGAGAGAAAAAAAAAGAGAAAGAGAGAGAGATTGAGAAAAATAGAGAGACGAGGGAGAGACTAGAGAGAAGCTGTGTATTGTAGCATGCTATGTAGAAGACTTGAGAAGGTGTGCCATGTAGCGAGGTCCTTTTCAACCGTGCTATGTAAGAACAAAGAGTTAAATTTTGAAATTTTCGGCGAAATTTCGCCGAAAATTTCGTTTTGGGGGGGTATGGAAATTTTCACACGAGTTCGTTACTTTTTCGTCAATATTTCGCCGAAATTATCGAAATTTCGCGAAATTTGGCTCACAGAAATCTTCTCCTTGCTGGCGTGTGACCGGACCACCATTTTTCCAGATCTGGGCAGCCAAGAGAGGGAGGGAGAGGAGAAGGAGGATGAGATCGGCGAAGAAAAGGAGAAACTGAGGAAGACTGGAAGAGTCGGGGGGAGGGAGAGCGAGGAGAGAGAAAAGAGCGACTGGAACTAAGAGGCCGGAGAGAGAAGAGAGCGACTGGCATAGAGAAATGAGAAGGAATAACTTCTTGGCTTGGATGCGACTGGCTGCGCCTGGGAGAGAGAGAGAAATGAAAAGGAAAAACTGAAGAAGAAAGTGAAGCCAGGAAGGAAAGAAAAAAAAAAGAGAAAAGGAAAGAAATGAAAAAAAGAAAAGAAAAAGAAGAAAAGTAAAAGTGAGTAAGTGACCAACTGACCACTCACGGGCAGAAGTGGAAAACACTGAGCATTGACTATTGAGCCATTGACAAACTTAAACATTATCATAGGAATGCCTTTACTAAATTTTGAAATGTTTACCATTTTGGTGTGTCCAAAACGGCACTGCCGAGTAATGAACTAATGACCACACACGTGACATGCCATATTTTTTTCATTTTTGGCAAGTACACTGTGGAACCCAAGAAGGAAAGAAAAAAAAGAGAAAAGGAAAAAAAAAAAAAAAAAAGAGAAAAGGAATAAAAGAAAAAAAAAAGAAAAGGAAAAAAAGAAAAGAAAAAAAAAAGAAAAGAAAAAAAGAGAAAAAAAAAAAAGTTTAGGGTTGATTAAGGTTTGAGGTCTTTGGGCAATTGGAAAGAAAAAAAAGAATTTGGGGTTTCGCTTGATTCTTTTAGAATTTCGTTTAATTATTTTTAAACCCTAAATCATAATACATTTCTATATAAAAAATAATTAAAAAATACTCTAAAGGGCATAAATCCTAATATTTTATATCATATCTTAAAGAATATAAAATATCTAGGGTTTAATGTAATATTAGGGCATATAAAGTATAAGGTTTAGTATATAGATTATAGAGTATAAAAAATATACTAATTTTATTTATTCATTATATTAATTTTATTTAACAATATTTGCTTTCAGCACGCATTATATTCATCACATATTACATGAAACCTACCATATAATTTCGTTTCTTCAATATTTTTTATCAATGTAGTAGATAATATGTTAAATAAACATATGGTAAAGTTTCATTCAAAATTTACATATTTTGATATCAATTTTCATCATTTACGTCAAATTTTTGTCGAAATTTAAAAATCTTCGAAATTTCCGTCGAAATTTCCATCGAAATTTCCTCGAAACCCGAAATTTTATTCCTTGGTAAGAACTAAGAAGGCATAGTGATGTGTTTTAAGAAAACCTGTGTTGCATAGCCCACTAAAACCTTATATGTGTGCCTCCGAACACAGGATAAGTGTTATTTAACACAATCCTAGTTAGCACTAGCTAGCACGGTGAAACAAACGTGGCCTTACTTAATAAGGTTATCCACAGTGATAAAAGTGAGAGTAAAAGTAATACATAATCTGAAAAGTGATTTTGTAGCCTGAAAATTGATTTTGTGATCTGAGAGTGATAGTCATATGTGCTGAAATTACAGTGATGCTGGGAGTAATAGTTGAGAGTAATATAATTGTACTTAATTCAATTAATCCTAATTTAGATTAAGTGATGATTAATTTATAATTTATAACTTAAATATTTATAAAAATTATACCATAGTTTTATTTTAAAGAAATCTTTAATATAAGGTCAATATTGAATATATTTAGATTTATAATTTTATTACCTAAATTATAAATTCTATATTTCAAGTTATTTGGTATTTTATAATGTTTGAAATACAAAAAAATGGTAAACATTAAAAATACAATTTTCACCAACATAAAACCGAGATCATTGATGCTCCATCCTTTGGCGGGTTTTTTGAGAATCTCCCATCTTCGGAGTGTTGCATCCAAGCAACAACTAGAGCTACATCTTCCTCATTGGACCAATTGGAACCCTTTGGATGTATCATGATTAAAAACAAAAATTTTCTACAACCAAAGTTAGTATACAAAATGTATATGAATGAGTGAAAGTGATAGATAAATGTGTGAAAAAATGAAGTGTAAATGTTCAATTTATAAGAAAAGTGATAAAATAGCCATTGAGAATTTTTAAATAATTTTTTTTGTATTTTTTAATGTTAGTATAACAGTCAATTAATTAGAATCATTGGATCACCAACGACTATTTAAAAAGGAAGGCCCAGATGGCGCCACGTGTCTGGGCCTATTAATTTTTTTTTTATTGCGTAACAGACAAAAAACTAGGACCATTGATTCACAACGGCTAATTCATCTGGGCCATCCGTCGCAAACATGTGTGCATGGGGTGAGGTGGCCGACATCATTGACGTGCCACAGTGTAGCTATCGACTGCTTTTCACTCCCCCAACTTTTACTAGTTTACCCCTTTTCTTTTTATTAATGCCTTTTAGTTTTGTCATAAAATAAAGAGCTTCCAAGTCATTTCGCACGTGGTGGGCCCCACCTCTTTGTTGCTCTCACTCTCAGCCAGAGCAATGCATAATCTCACTCACTTTCACTCTCACATCTCCGGCCCATTAATCCGTTGTTTAGATTAATTTTACACTCTCTCTTCACTACTGTGGATAACTTAATTTATCTTTATGTGAGATTACCAAAAAGGACAAAAACAAACTTTAAAGAAGGATCTAAAGAATAGGGTGCAACACTACTAAGAAATGTGCCAACTCTAAATCATTATCCTCCTCTTTTTTCTTTTTTGGTTTCAGCTTGGTCAGAGCAAGGCTCCTAGGCAGGATGGCTATAATGGTTGCTTTTATCAAACCTTTTGGGGAGATTGTAAAGCCCACGGTTCAAAAGTGGTGTGGCAGATTTCTACACTTTACACCAGCAATTGGGAGAGATCAACAGAAGAAATATAGTTCTCATCCCAAAAGTCCCTAACCCGGAGAGAGTTACACAATTTAGGCCAATTATCCTTTGCAATTATGGTTACAAAATTCTCTATAAAGTCTTAGAGAATAGACTCAAAAGTTTTCTACCTGTGATAATATCCCCACACCAATGTGCTTTTGTCCCGGGAAGAAAAATTCAAGATAATGTCCTAATTGCGCATGAAATTTACCATCATTTGAAAAGGAAGAAAATTGGGGTTAAGGTTGATATGAACAAGGCATATGACCAAGTTGAGTGGGACTTTCTTCAAGTAGTGATGATCAAAATGGGTTTTTGCTCTACATGGGCAGATTGGGTCATGAGTTGTGTGTCCTCGGTCTCCTTTGCGGTTACTCTTAAATGGGAAAGCCGGTAGTTATTTCTCTCCTACCAGAGGCCTTAGATAAGGAGATCCATTATCTCCTTATTTGTTCCTTTTGGTTTTTGAGGTCCTCTCCTCCATGATCACCAATTCTGTTGAGCTTGGGTATTTAAAGGGTATTCAAATCAATAGGGACTGCCCTATAATCTCATTTAGTCTTTGCAGACGGCTCCCTCTTTTTCATTGATGCAACATTATCAAATTGTCAACTTCTAAAGAGGATCATTGAGTGTTATTGTGATGAATCTGGGCAGTCAGTGAATTATGATAAATCTAGCATTTTTCTCTCCCCCAGCACTCCACATGGTATGGTTGATGACATTTGCCAAATATTTGATATACATACCCTGGAATTTATTTGGGCCTCCCTGCACTGCACTCTGGGGTCGATCCAAAAAATCTGTTGTGGCCTTTGTCAGGAAAAAGGGAACTTTGTCTCAAGCAAGGAGAGAAGTCTTAATCAAATCTGTTGCTTATGGCGTTCCCACTTATCCCATAAATTGTTTTAAGTCTCTCTGCAAGGATTTTGACACTATTATCTCTAATTTTTGGTGGGTCTTAAGGGAAGATAAGATTAAAGTCTTAAGAAATATCTTTAAAATCATAATTATAATTTAAGTAAATTAATAATACCATATCAGCATGTCATGTGATGTAATATCTTATATCATGATCACATGTAACATTATTTTCCTTCTACTGAGGGCATTTTTCATGTTATTCATCAATTAAAGCTTAGGGTGAGAAAACAAAATTGACATTAGATAAAATGCAATATGGTGCCAATTTGGCGCCACGTATGCAACACTAATGAACAAAAGTAGCAAACATTACCAGAAGTCCCGCAGTCAAAACCCAATGCCCATATTGCCAAAAGGAAAAAAAGAAAAAAAGATACAAACCCCAAGTCCCACAGTCAAACCCCAAAACCCCGAAGGGCAGAAGGACAATCGGCGCATAGGATCAAAATCCCAGACAAAGAAACAATGACAAAAACTATCTCTCTGATTCTGATGGGTTGTGGAGGGGTTGGGCGTCAGCTCCTCCAACACATTGTCTCCTGCCGATCCCTTCACGCCAAACAGGTACTTCCCACGCATTCTTTCAATACCTTTTATTGTTGGGCTTTCTGGGTTTTACTCTTCTGCTTTCTTTTTGCATAACACATTCTTTTTCATGTGATTCTATGTTGTAAAGGTCGTGGACTGTTGACAGTTATAAGATTATGTTTACAGATTTCTGTGGCATGACATTCTTATTGTCCAGTGTTTGTGTGTGCATAATACTGATGGTAGGATGTCATACTTAAAACCATTCAGGTAGATTGTGTGTGTGTGTGTGTGTGCGCGTGTGTTTGTGTGAAGTTCGTGTCTTATTGATTGGATAATCTTCATTTGGGTGGCAGGGAATCCACTTGCGAGTTGTGGGGGTATCTGATAGTAAATCCTTAGTTGTTGCATTGGACGTGTTCACTATGGAGTTGGGTGATAACTTTCTATTGGAAGTTTGCCGGGTCAAGTCGGATGGTTCTTCTTTGTTGACACTTAGTGATTATGGTAATTTCACCATGGGGTGATGAAGATACATTGCATTTTGTTAGATGAGTAATTGCATTTTTTGAGTGTTTCTTATGCTTATTTATTTATTTATTTTTTATAATTATTTTTTTTAAGAAGGTGAACCCCAGGTATTCACGAATTCAGAATCAACCAAAAAGATTATAGATGTTGCCGCACTATTGGTTAAATCGACAGGTTAGTGGTGTGTGTGAGCTTTCACATTCCTGTACAGATTGTTACAAGCTTTTTCGTAAACTGCATGAGTCTGCTTTCAGCCTAAAATGTTTTGACTTTATTTTTTCCTTGCAAAGGTTTGGCTCTTGTAGATTGCTCTGCAAGTTCTGAGACTATTCAAGTGCTAACTCAAGTAGTTGATTTGGGTTGTTGTATTGTCATGGCAAATAAGAAGCCTCTTACTTCAACAATGGTAATAAACTCTTTTAGGAAATTTCACTTTTTTATAGTTTTAAGTAATTATTGATACTGACCAATTTTACCGTATAAAAAATCAATAGAAGGTTCATTCTAATTATTCTATGAGGTAAAAGGGCTATCTCCTACTGTTTTCACATTCAATTTACTTGTATACCATTAATCTCGAGTAAATTTCTTTTCCACGCTACCCAGTGACGCATGAAATATTTCTCACCTGCAGGAGGATTTTGACAAACTAATTTCACACCCACGTCGCATTCGTCATGAGTCAACTGTGAGTTCATTTCTTCTTGATGCACTTTGGTTTATGTTTTCTGAATTGTAAACAAGATATGAAAAGTATTATGTATTTAGAGATGAAATACGTGTAGTCTAATCCTTAATTCCTTATATATGGTATGATATATGGCTTATTCTTGTTAAAACATAATCCTAGAACCTTTGGCATTTGGTGTCACTCCTGTTTGGAAGCCACAATATTATAATTTCTTCTGTGAACCTTTGAAAAAAAAAATTTGTTTTACTCATAACATAAGCCCAATTTCCCTCTTGGAGATAAATGTTGCATTGAGTCAATTTTGAGTTCTCAGAAAAAAGAACGAGATAAATGAGAATATTTGAATTATATGTATTTTTATCAATAGTTGAGACTTGAGAGGAATATGTGTGTGTTTATTTGGAATCTGGAGAAAGACTCCTGTATTTTTTTTTTTCGTTTTCTATTTCTCCAGAAAGACCTTATGACATAGTTATTCTCACTATCCTCTCTCTCTCTGGAATGTGTAGATTCTAGTGTGTGTGTGTGTGTGTGCATTTATTGTCAGTATGTTATGTGTGTATAAACCTGCTTTTCACAATTGTTTTAGCCTTTTAGGTTTTTTTTTTCCCATTTAGGGCTTCAAGATGATTTGGGTCATGAGTGACCCAGATAAAAGTATGGGCATAATATGTATGTTTTGCATGTGAAAAGCTTTGTGTCAGTTCTTTACTAATACAATGTTTATAGTTGTTTGCGTTTTTATTGTATTATTATTATTACTAACTTTTTTCTCTCTGTTTTTACCCCGAAGGTCTATGTCTCACAAGTCAGAATCTCATCTGTAGCGTTTAGTTGATTAATTTGATTGTTTGACAATTTATGAGGTCTAATGAAACTTCAAATGCTGAAATTCAATTTCCAGTTTAGCTCCACCTCTCTGTTCCATCATTTCTTCAAATTACTTTAATATGAGAAAAACTCAAGTTCTTAGATCAGTTTTGTAGCCCAAAAGGACAACTGGAGTACACAAATTAGCCCTAGAATCAGACTAATAAAAGTATACAACTGTAAAATGAAAATGTAAAAAAGAGTTTTTAGGGATAAAGGAATGTTGTTGTAGCAAACTATCTTGAGCCCCATCTTTTATTTTGTTTTTTGTTTTTTGTTTTTTTCAATCTCATCTTTTTTGTTTTCGTTCTTGTTATCATCTTGTGCATCCTCAATAACTGTCACATTACTGTCATGTGCACCCATGCACACACTCATCCATACCATATATCCAGGATGATAGATGTATATGTAATTCATATACTGTGCTCAAGGGGAATAGAATTCTAAATAATTCGTATTATAGTGTTGATTGTTGAATCTACTGTTACCGTGCTTTCTATATTTCATCCATAATGTATTCTAGCCATTTAACAAATTCATATTTATTTTTGTTTTATCTTCTTAACTATATATACCTACATTCTTGAAATGGTTTCTGCAATTTCCACTGAATTGATTTTAGAGTTGGTAGGTTGGTGCTGGCCTTCCTGTCATAGCATCCTTGAATCGCATACTTTCATCCGGAGATCCTGTCCACTGCATTATTGGGAGTTTGAGTGGTATTTAAATTTCTACTTTGATGGCGTGCTGTTCTTTTTAGATTATACTTTAGATTCTTTAGTGGACTTCTTGTCCTCTTTATGTAACTTTCATCTTTATTCTAATGGAAGTATGTTAATTATAAAGAAAAAAAAAAGTGGTATCAACTGTTCCTTATAAAGAAAAGAAAAGTGGTATCAAAATTTCTAAGGCATTCAATCACTAGTATTGTTAGGTTATGTTTTCCTGGGGATTTTTGGCATTTTCAACGAAATCTACCTGCATGTATCTGAATATTGGTGCTGATGTTTGTTTTGTCTCATATACATGTGATAGGGACATTGGGGTATGTAATGAGTGAGGTTGAAGATGGAAAGCCACTAAGCCAAGTTGTTCGATCGGCTAAAAGCCTGGGTTACACTGAACCAGGTTTCTCATGATTTTAGCTTTTCAGTAAATCACATCTTGATTATGTGAAGCTTATATTAGCTTCTTTATCTCCCACAGTTTATAAGTAGCACCAAGAAGTAAGGTCTTGATATTCATGAGTCTGTCAGCGTGGTTATTTTGACTTGCTATCATAATTGCAGATCCACGTGATGACCTTAGTGGGATGGATGTTGCAAGAAAGGTATGGACATGGTTTACCTTTTGTGGCTAATTTGTTGAATGGTTTATTTTTCCTCTCTAGGCTTCCATCTTCAAAGTGATCAAATTTAAATAGTATGCCACTTGTCAGACGGACCTTAAATCTGACTGCACCTGCATAATTGGTATGCATGTAGAAATATGGTTTTTGTCGTTGACCTTTTTTGTATTGCCTTCATAATTAATTCCTTATGACTTCTAAATTGAACTTTCAGTTTCACCAAAAGGAAAAACTTGATCTTTCAGTTAAATTGTTATCAGAAAAAATGTGTGCTTTTGAAAAGAGTATGCAGGATATCTACTCCACCGATGTTGGTGGTGATCTAGAAAATGAAACCTTCTTAATGGACTGTTTTCAATTGGAGTCATATGGGCCCTCTTTTAGTTTTTCTAGGTGATGCTTTTATTAGTTTTCTAGCTACTTTTCACTTGAACTTAAGAATGCTTGTGGTTTGATATACAATTGAAAACTAAAACTAGGGAAAAAAAAAAAAAGACAAAGAAGAAGAAGAAGAATAAAACTAGAACAACTCATCTGAAGTGATTGGATGGTTATGAAATAGTGTAAAAATATCTACCTAGGAAATCTTTTATTTGATGAGAATGTAATTTATTTAATATTGAAGCTCATGCAATACGTCATATTATTCTAATATTATTTTAAACAGGCTTTGATACTTTCTAGGCTTCTCGGTTGCCGCATGAACTTGGATGACATTAAGGTTGGTACTATATATTCTTTCTAATTCGTATGATTTATCCTTAGTCGTTCATACTTATGCATTGACCATCTACTAGCTCAACTATAACCTTTTCTTTCTCTCTCCCTCGTTTCTTTTTAAATTGATTATAATAATTTTCAATGATGGTTATTTCGGTTGTTTAGATTGAGAGCTTGTATCCTGAAGAAATGGCACCTAATGTAATGTCCGTTGAAGATTTTCTGGGAACTGGGCTATTATTGCTTGATAAAGGTATCCAAGAGAGAGTCTCTAAGGCTTCTTTGAGTGGGAATGTGCTACGCTATGTCTGTGTGATAGAGGCCTCAAGGTACTCTTTCTATTTGTTTTTATTTCAGTTCAAAACTGGAAATGCTAAACCAAACACCCTCTCAAGTGTGTATGCATGTGTGGGAACTCTTATCAACCAAGTGATTTGGGATAACATGGAACTTTTCTGTGTACTTTCTCTTTTTTCTTTTCCTCAATATGAGTTGTGTTTTGAGTTTTTGAGAGAGAAAACCATCTGGCTATTTCGGAAATCTGGGACTTTCTTTCCCTCTGAGTCTTGTAAAGAATCACAGCTGAATGTTCACAATCCACATACTTGGCTCCAGGTTGAAAGAGGGAAGCTTTCCAAGCTTTCATCCACACTTAAAGGTGACCAAATTACTGGAACCTATAAACATAGATTTATAGATCCAAACAGTAAAAGAAAGAAACTGTAGAGAAAGGAAATTCAGAATAACATCATTTCATTCATGCCCTGCCAAGTATGGAAACAGGGTATTTGTACAATGAAATGAAAAGAGGGAGGTGACTCGTGATCTAACAAGTAATTAACGACTAGAAAATGATTGATGAATCCAGATATTCCTTGAGAGGGAAATTCTGGTTATTACACGTGGGTAACAAACTAACAGCATACTCAGGTTTCTTTAAAGATTACTTGAATATGCTAGTCAATATCTTCGTGCTGTTGTGAAAGTGGCTCGTCAAGAGTTTCTGGAAGAGTTCAGAAACTAGAAGCCTTGGCCAACCGGTCGGAGCTTTGGCTGACCGGTCGCCCAGCTCTAGAAGCTAATTGGAGTTTCGGGGTAATTTGGCCGACCGGTCGGAGGATTGGCTGACCGGTCGCCCAAAGTCAGAGAGTCGAGTTTTGGGGCAGATTTTGGGTTTCCATTTTGGAAGACAAAGAGGACTTGCACAAGACTTCCCTAGTGTGGGAAGGAGTTCTAAAGGGTTTTCCTTGTGTACAAGGGAATAGAATTAGCTAATAGGTGAATTACCTAATTCTATTAGGTTTAGGAATCCATATTGTAAGTGGTAAGCCTATGCTCTATAAATAGGCTGCTACAAGTCTCATAGAAAAGAATAGCTAGAGACTTCAAGGGAAGAAACTCAAAGGGAGACTCGGGTTAGAGACTTAAGGGTGAGTGACTTCAAGGGAGGGGTTTTTCAAGAGGGAAAAACACAAGAGAGCTATTTGTGCAAGAGAGAAGAGAGCGGCTGCGAGTTGGGTAGTCTAGGGTTTCAATAAGTTCTTGTAATCTTATTCTATACATAGTGCAGCTGTGATTCTCTAAGGGTCACACGGGGACGTAGGCAAAGTTCGCCGAACCTCAAGAACAAATCTTGGTGTTCTTTACTGATTTATTGTTGCTGTTATTGTGTGTGTTTGCTAATTGTCTAATCCTAGAATACATCAAAGAAAAAGGTCACGGGAAGGGTGTTAATTCACTACACGTGCCTGGTCTATGATATTCATATATATTGCCCTGGAATGTTACTGACAGGTTTAGTATTAGGTTTAGTAGAACTAGGGGTCAGATAAACCCGCTTTCCTAGCATTAGTTAATGCTCACAACTCTTTCCAGGAGTGAGTGTCTTGGCTGAGACCCCTGATGCCAGGATGCAGTTCTAAAGTGGCATGTGTGCAAGATTTGTCTGAATACTGCCTGTACGTAAACGTTGGTGTGCAGAATAAATTTCAGAAGGATCATGATATAGATTGTAGTGGCACTGACGCTTGCCTTTACTTGAGAAAGTCGTGGTGCATGGTGACATTTCTTCTTTGTTAACTCACTGACTGTGACACTTTGTTTATTCTCTTTCTTTTTAGATGTCTCTCTTTTTTTTTTTTTTTCTTAAATTGAATTTCTTTTTTTCAATAAATCTCAAATCATGATCAATGTTGTTGTCATCATTGCTTTTAGTATGTAGAAATGCACAGTAGACTGTCAATACAGAAATTCGAGATTATTTTCAGTGCTCATCATCTCTATCCTCACTATATGAGGATACAGATTTGAAACGAGGTAGCAAAAAGACTAAATGTCAAAACTGACTAGTGAAAAATGATTCAACATTTTAAACTAATGATGTTTCATCTCTGGCATTAGGAACTAAAGCAAGTTAGATAAAGATAGGGGAATTCTTTAAGTGTTTGATTTCCCATATTTCTCTTAGTTTCTTGAATGTTTTCTTTTGAATATTAAAAGACAAATTATGATGATTGTCTTGGCATAATTTTGGAGGAATAATCAATTTTGTCATGATTGAGAAAAGTGGCTTAAATCAGTCCAAGAAAAGTGGTTTTGTTTTTCCATCAGAACCTGGACAGGCTAGTGATCATACGGGTTTACTTTGTAGACCCAAACATTTTAATGGGTGTGTGGGCTGAGTTTAATTAATTAGTTAATGCTAAAACAGGTGATTACAGTATGAGTATGTTGGTATTCAATTATATTTTAATACTTCAAAATTAGGTTAGTAAGCTGTGTTAAAATACGAAGGGGCTTATTGAGGAGGGTTTGTTCACGTTACTCTTAATTATGAGCAATATTCATTGGAACCCAATTTTTGTAAAGGACAGTGCACAAGGAGTCTAGGTAGTCAATTTTCACTAAAAAATGTGCTCATAGATGAAATTGAGCCAATGTATGAGACTTAGATTGTTAAATATTGTGAATATATTAATTTGTGTATGAGACATCTATTAAAAATAAATGCGTTACAATATATTTTTGGTAATTTTGCACTTGTGTTGTGAATTTTAAACAAAATTACTTATAGATGAAATTGAGAAAGCTGATGCTTGAAACAGTTTTTTGGTAATTTTGTATTTTCCATAGAAGAAAGTTATAAAATATCTGTGATACTCTTGGTTGTGCTATGTCAACTTTCATTAAAAAATGTGCTCTCACATTCCTTATTATTTAATCTTTTTATTTTTAACAAAATATATGCATCATATTTAGCTTTTCTTTATATTGTTTTTTAATTTTTCTCTGGTTGCACTTAATATGAATAGATCTTGTGGATGAGTGTGATAAACACTTCTTTGTCTAGAATGCACAAGAAAAGTATTTGAATTGTTGATTCATTGCTAGAAATGACTTAGAACAAATAGTTCATCATTTACTTTATTTTTTTGCTAAAAAACTTCATCTGTGAGTTATCATAGGTTAAAATTTAAAACACATAATATGGTAGCTAAATGTATTGGGAAGAAAAAAATATAAAGGAGACTTTATACATCTTCTGAAAATTGTTTAGGCTTATTGATCCGTTTTAGTTGAAAGTAGGCCTTATATGTACTTTTCCCTTACTCCTTATGATTTTGATCATGCTAAGCAATCATTGAAATTTAGTGTCTTGAACATTTTATGAATATTGAGTAACATCCTTTGAGTTTACTACTTTATGTATATGATTTTGCATAAGCATATATATTTTTGTGTAGCATATCTTGCACTTGCACCTGTGATAGTGTAAAGCATTGGTATTACCTTAAATTTCTGGTGGCATTAGCTCAAGTATTTTACTGACTCCTTTCAAGCAATACTAACTTATCAAAGCTTTTGGTAGGTGTGAAGTTGGCATTCAAGAGCTTCCTAAGGTTTCTCCTTTAGGAAGATTGAGAGGAAGTGACAATGTGGTAAGCCGTCTGAATTTCTTCTCATTTTCTACTTGTCACTGTTAAATTAAGATGCAATCTTTTGCTATAAGACAAAAAACTAAAACTATATTGTGGACTTTATTATGAGTGGCACATGCAATATAAACATTACGCCATGTACCTCATTAATCATTACCAAGGTCTTGAATTTGGAAAACATAAGGAGAGAGAGACAAAATTAGGAGGATGGAGTCATATCTACATTTAGAATTTGACTCTTCATGTGTGTGGCTGGGTTGAAGGCTCTGAGTGCATGTGTTTAAAAATGACAAGGAGCTATAATCTAAAACAATTTGTACTCTGAAGAGCAGCAGTTCTTTATTTCTGTGATGAGACTGTTATGCAGAACCAATCCTGTGGTAGATTTTGAAATCAGATATAGGAATTAGACTCTTTTGTGCATTGTTCTGGACTTTCAGGCACAAGGTAAAGTACATTATAATTTTGCAGATACATGGTTTGTAATGGTTGCATACCTTATTCAAAGTCAGAAAATATGACATCGAGAAATAAGAAAGGAGAATAGAAAACAGAGGAAGCAAAGTCAAGAGGTGAAACTAAGTTTTGATCTAGGACTTCTTAGGGAATCAATCCTTAGGTTTATAATTTCATGAATGAAAGAGCTGTTAATAGTTTAAAGAAGTTGTAATTCCCTTTATACGACACACATTTTATTCTGATGGATGTTCTATTGAACTTATTTATATGTTATGCAAGTTCTAATACACGCTCTGACTAAAAAATAAAAGCAAACACTGAAGAAACAAAGGAAGGAACTAAACTTGCAAAAGCTGCCAAACCAACCTAAAGACCTGAAAGAACAAAAGAATCCCCATGTCATTTCAGTTAACTAGATCTATGTTTTTTTTTTTTTTGGGATGTCTCGGGTATCCAGATCTTTGACCTGACTAATCTCGAGGGCATGTGTAGACCCACCAATCCGGACAGCCAAGACAAATCCCCAACTCCATCGATAGTCGATAGTGGAATTGGGTGGTGGTGGCCCCAACAGGAGTGTTTGCACCCAGTGTGGATCGAACTGAGGATTGGGCGTGGGAAGAGAATGTATTGAACGTATTGGGGGGGTGTAGAAGAGAGTGGATTGGTTGAGAGAAGGAAGATAATAGTAAAGTAGAAAACCAATTGGAATTGGAATAGTGTACAGTTACCACACTTAACTTGATCTTCCATTTATAACCAAAGTTATTTAAGAAATAATTGTGTATCGCCGTATACTGGGCATTTCAGGTATGCCCACCAACATTTCAAAGTTGAAAAATAATTTTAGTATATTGAACATTTCCTTAATAATATGGATGAAGTTTGACCATTCTTAATTTTTGCTAATTTTTTTATTTACAATTGCAGTTGGAGATTTACAGCCGATGCTATAAGGACCAACCTCTGGTCATTCAAGGAGCTGGAGCTGGAAATGATACTACAGCAGCTGGTGTACTTGCTGATATCATTGATATACAGGATTTATTTCCTTGAGCGGTTATTTTCTGTATCATATATGGGAGAAACTGAGTGCAATTTCATTGCTTAGGTATCTTATCAGTGATTCGTAGGACATACATAATTCAATGGTATTAAGATATATGCTAGGTTCTGGTCACTGTTAGGTATCTAGAAAGAAAGAACCTTCCCATAAACTATTTAGAAAAATGCAATTTCTGTACCCTCTTTTATTTTCCCAAAGGTTGATCTTGACTGGTCTGGGATTGGCTGCTCTAGAGGTTATTGTCTTTATCTTTTAGCTTTTGGGTTTGAATGCACATATGCTTTCGTCAATAGAGAGATTTATGGACGAAAAAAACCTGGTGGGATCGATCTGCTCTGAAAATTTTGATTTTACTTGCTTTGGGAAAGTAAGATCTTAGTTCTTTTGGTAAATAATAAAGATCTTAATTTCGAGGAAGCATCCGAAATCGACCACTCAATGGCTAATTTTGTTCCAAGGAAACAAAATAAATAATGGTTTTGCTTTTAGGAAAATCTAGTATCTGTTGTTAATGTTGCCTTTTGTTTTGATTAAGAGAAATATGATACCAACTAATTATTGGTTTAGTAATATTTCGCTTTTGGAGAAGTTTCGAGTTTGAATCATCATCTCGAATAAAAACTAAAAAGACAACCAGAAGAGATGAGAGATGAAAAAAGATGAGATGAAACATAAAGAAGTGGGAAAAAGAGCAGGAAAATATAAACAATATAAAACTAAAGAAACATTTAAAACGAAAATTATTTTTTATATTAGAAAATGGTATGTGGCTGACTGATATTTATATTAGGTGGGATGGCACAATGACACAAAAATTCGAAAAAAAACTTATTTACCACAAAGTGTATGTATCTTATATGTCTATCTCTCATTTCCTGTTAAATCCCCTCATGAGAAAGACAAAAACAAAAAAAAACTATGAGTAAATATACACTCGATTACATACAAATTTTACCCCACAAATGTCTTTGACATTCTTATTCTCAACTCAGCTAGAGATTTCAATGGCTTTGACATCATGTTTTTTGACCTTTGCCTTAGGGACCGTGACACTGAGCCCCATTCTCCATACAAGCCTTAATCGCATCGAAAGTCAGGAATGATCGACATTGTGAAAACTGTTAGGATTGTTTGGATGCTGAGAAAGTAAAGTTTGAGTATGTACTACTCGATAGTCGTAGGGCCGGTCCTGAGGGTAGGCTGAGTAGGCGGTTGCCTAGTGCCCCCCAATCTCAATGGCCTCAAAATTTTTTAACTCTTTATATAATGTCTTATATGTTAGGCTAAAAAATTTTAAGGGCTTTTTTTAAAAAAAAAAAAAATTTATTTTTTAAAAAAATGTACTGTTCATCCGGCCCACTCGCTATAGTGAATTACTGTAGTGGCCCACTTTTAAAAACTCAGTGTTATAGTTTTATTTTTTTGGTCGGTCAATTTTTTGTTTTGTTTTCCACATATTTAAAAAAAACCCATCAGTCTTGGCTAAAAAAAAAAAAAAACCCAACAGTGACAATTATTATAATAAGAATAATGTTATACTTACCACATTTTTATACTATCTCACGTGTCATTACTTTATTGGACAGATCTTTTCTTTTCCTTTTTAGGTTTTTATTTTTATTTTTTAGTATCCAATGTATAAATTCCATGTAAGTTGCCACATAAGATGGTATGAAATTGTGGTATAAAAATATTGGATATCTAGCACTACTGTTATAATAATTTCCACTGTCAAACAGTAGCTATTTTCAATTTTTCACTATGCAAAAAAACTCAAATACAAGGCAATCATAGCCTTACATATTGTTACTAACAAGCAATAACAACCATAGCCTTACTTACAGATTGTTACTGACAAGCAGTAAGAACTATAGCCTCACTTACATATTATTACTGACAAGCAGCAACAACCATAGCCTCACTTATATATTGTTATTGCTTGATAGCCCTCACTTACATATTCAAAGTATACAAACAAGCAAATACACTTGAATAACATGTTTAAAGTCCTAGATGATACACAGTGCACATAGCAGTCCTAGATTAGAGGTGTCAACCAGGCCGGCCCGGCCCGGCCCGTTTAAATTGAGCTCATCGTGCTTTCGTGCTGTGCTCGGGCCGACCCATATAGTTAAGACTTAAGCCCGGCACGGCCCATGGCCCGCAGGCCATTTGTGCTCGTGCTCGTGTCGTGCCTTAAACGGGCTAGCCCACGGACCTTTTTTTATTTTTATTTTTTAGAGTGATAAAACTAATCTTATAATATTTTTTCTTATTTATAATTAAATATTAACATTATTTTTCATGAAAATTGAATATTTTTGTTGAAGAGTTCTCTAAAAATGGAAAAAAATAATGTTAAAATAGTCGTGACTAATTCGGGCCCATGCTCATGCTCGTGCCGTGCTTGGCCCGTGTCTTGCTCGTGCCGTGCTGTGCCCGATGGGCTAAAATTTGGCCCAGCCCGGCCCATTTAATCGTGTCGTGTCGTGCTGTGCCTATTTTAATCATGTCGTGTCGTGTCGTGCTCGGACCGGCCCGACCCGTTTGACACCTCTATCCTAGATGATACACTAATACTATTCGAATAACATGTTCTCCACAAGAGATGTATTGTGCAGAAGAACTGTCTAGCAGTTGCTCAACAGACTTTTCAGTCAGATACATCTCAGCTATATCTTCATCATCGTCTAGCAAGTGTTCTAGTTCATCCCTCACCTGCAGATATCGAAAAAAGACATATATAAATATGCACCATCCTGTTCACATACAAATTCCCAAAATGAAACACATTCACATGCATCAATGTATAAGAACCTTTTAAACACGCCCTGTTATAGCAACCAACCTGCTCTTAACTTGGCGGACACGCTCCAAATTCAAAGTACTAATCTTTGAACTCATCTTATCCAAAACTGGGATAAGCTTCTTCCTCCAATCTCTTTGTCCGCACTTTCCCAAATCAAAAAGAAATTAAACATAAAAATTGCAATCAAAACAAAAAAGGGTCATAAATCAAAGTGGAATTAATAAAAAAATATTCAATACTTTGCTCTCTAAGCATCGGCAAGCAGCCTCAATCGTGGCTAGGTGGATGGGTGATCGGAGGGTACCATTGTGTTCAGAGCGACGAAAGGAACAAAACTTGATAGGTCTGGTGCCTCGTCGTGGCCAGAAGAAGCAGATCGCCGTAGGAGTAGACTCTCGGTTTTTGTGTCGTTTTGTCGCCGTTGGTGACTGGATGGACGATTGGAAGCCATGGGAAGGAAGATGAGGACGAAGAGGTGAGAACGGAGAGGTGGGTCTTGCCTCCATACATGGCCGGACGGTGATGAATCAAGGAGAGAGAGAATGACGGTGAAGAGAGAGAATGACGGTGAAGAAAGAGAATAGAGATAATGGGAGTTGCCGGCTGCGCGTGAGTGAGGAGAGAGAAATGAGAGAAGGAGTGGGATAGAGACGGAGAAGGGAAAGAAAATTAAAACGTGGACCAAAAAAAATAAAATGTGGGCTGGATCCAAATGAAGTGGACCCGCTGTGAAGCTCAATAAAAGGTAGACTTTAGAGAAATTAGGTGACCCAAACTGGGGTTATTGAAAATTATCTTAAATTTTAATACGTGCCTCCAAGTAATATATATATATATAATATATATATATTTTTTTAAAAGAAGAAGTTCCAATTCAAAAGTAAAAATAGCCTAATTGAAATAGGCCCATCAATTTGTTAAACCCACCAATTAAACAGATACCTATTTAATTTAACTAAGTAAATTAAAGGAAAAAAAAATAAAAAAAAGAGTTATAGAAACCCCCAACGTGAAAAAAACTTAAAACCCAAATCCCCTTATCCCCAAATTTCTAAAACAAAACCTACACTAAACCCTTTTATCTCACATTCAAGATATTTTGGTCATAGATCAATTTACACCCAACGTGAGATAAGCTGTGTTGTTGTCGTCTTGGATCAATTTAAACAAGGTATGGTTTTTTGGTATACATGATGCTTTGATGCAATTATAAAATTTTTGTTTGGGATATATGTAGTTTGCTATATGTTTTGTTATGTTATAATTTTTATTTTGAATGATTATAATGAATTTTTTGAGCGTTTATGAAAAAATAAAATACGTGAGTGTGTATGAAGGTCGAGACGACAAGGGCCTCGTTTATATTGTTCACCTTGGGCCGCCGAATCTCAAGGCCAACATTGGATAGTTGATACTAGGTCTATGTGCTTTGCTTCAGGACTAGAGGGAGGGTTGGTTCGTATATAGAGGGCTGGGTTTTTTCTTGATTTATCGAAAAATATCGATGCTGTACCGATTGGTATGGTTTTTTTTTTTAATTTCTGGTATTGGAGTAAATACCGCACCGTATCTGCTAAAAATAGGATCGAAATGGTATTGATATACCCATACCGGCGGTATACCGATCTATACTGATATTGTACCTCCTTCTCTTCTTCTTCTTCTCTAGTTTCAGATTTGCAGAATAAGGTCTTATTTTTTCGATCTGTTTTGTGGGTCTTTTTTTTGGGCCTTTGTCTTATATTTTATTTGGGCCTTTTGTTTTGTGTTTTTTTTTTTTTAGTCAAGCTCAAAGTCTCACACACCCACACCCCGAAATCCCTATTACTTAATACCCAATTACCTAGCCACCACCATCTCATTCGATACCAGCTCTCTCTCTCTCTCTCTCTCTCTCTCTCTCTCTCTCTCTCTCTCTCTCTCTCCCCCCCCCATCTCAGATCCCCACCACCACCACGAACTCCACCCTTGAACCACCTTCGCCTCCCTCTCTCTCCCTCTATGTCTTATCTCTCTTTGTCTGATTTCTTTAATTTGGGGTTGATTTGTCTTTAATTTGGTTGTTGGTGTTGTTGTCGGCAGGCCCAATGCCGCTTTGACACCGCCCCTCTTCGATCAGTATCAGAGCCAAAAACCCTAATCTCGACCCCTATCAGTTGGAATTCGGTATTGGTGTTTCGGTATGGTAACCGTACCGAACCCACCCCTANCCACCACCATCTCAGATCCCCACCACCACCACGAACTCCACCCTTGAACCACCTTCGCCTCCCTCTCTCTCCCTCTATGTCTTATCTCTCTTTGTCTGATTTCTTTAATTTGGGGTTGATTTGTCTTTAATTTGGTTGTTGGTGTTGTTGTCGGCAGGCCCAATGCCGCTTTGACACCGCCCCTCTTCGATCAGTATCAGAGCCAAAAACCCTAATCTCGACCCCTATCAGTTGGAATTCGGTATTGGTGTTTCGGTATGGTAACCGTACCGAACCCACCCCTACGTATATATATAAAGAACCCAAGAATTTTCTAGTAAATACTGGGCCTTGAAAATATTGCGTGATTTTCTCTCCAACTTTCTAGGACTTTATGAGAGTCAATATGGGCTTGGACTACTAGACTGGAGGCACCACAAATTAGATAAGAGCTAGGCTGAAATTCATTCTTTTCTCCAAAAGATAAAAAAAAAGTTTTTACAAATAGAAAATTATAAATAAATCAATAAAACATTTGAAAAGTTCATAATAGTCAAAATACAATTTTAGTTCTTATAATGATTACATGCACATATTTGATAATTACATAATAGTCAATGGGCCCGGCCCTATATACTATTCATAATGTTCAATTACTATTATGCCCTTTAAAAATAGAATTTAGACATAACAAAGATGCATATTTGACATATTATCAAACTCTCAATCCGTTTATTGATAGTCTGTAATAATCCAAACAACTCAAAAGCTAAAACTATAGAAATAAATGAAAATACACTCAGCCACTTTCGCAGGGATCTCGATTGCATTTAGCATATGCAATAAGCCTTTAAACCCCTAAGTTATCCTTAGAGGACGAGTTATAGTCTCGTGAGGATTTTCAGGATGACACCCACAACCATCGAAAACATGATGTTATATATAATTTACTCAATCAAAAGTCTGCTACTTGAGTGCGATCAAAAAAGCAGCATGTAGGACCTCCATCTGGTAGAAGAGCCAACTTGAGTGGACCTGCAGCTCCCTCTTCTACAGACATTGTCCCTGTATGAAAGTTGAGATCTGTCTTAATGAAGCCTGGATACACACAGTTGATATACATGTTGGGATGCTTCTTTGCAAGGATTCTAGTGTAGGCATTGAGGGTGGTCTTGGAAATGGTATATGCAGGATGCATCATCATCCATCCATTGGCTTCCAATGCATTTTCTTTAAAATCATGCCGGAATCTTTTCAAAACTGCATCCACTTTCTCCTCTGTCAGTGCTTCTACATTCCCAAGTTCATTTCTTATCTCTTCACTTGGAATGTTCTGCAAGGAGTATATTTAGGATGTAGAGGTGAATCACTAGTTCAGATGGATGGAATATGAGAGAAAATTGCCATGTTGGTTTGTCATATATAGCTCATATTGGATTCGATGAAAACTTATGATATAGAGAAATGTTTTATATCTAGACAGCTCCATATGTTATGTTGTTATTCTATTAATTTTCACCATATATATTGATCGATGATTATGTTGATTCTTATTTGAATGTGTTGTTCAAACTCAAGCAGATCGAAGAACATTACGTACCCTATATACAAATCATGATACATTAATGCCTTTTGGAATCCTACCCTAGAGTTCCATACTAATGATGAAAGAGGGTTTGGTTTGAGGTTGATTTAAATAGTCAGCTGGTAGATTACGTCTTTCAATCTTATTAGAAAACCACAGCCTTTTTCATATAGTTTGTTTCCCTCTACAACAAAGATTCCAATACTTGTCAACTTAGCAGATGAACAAAATTGGGTTCATTCAGTCATATATGCTGCTGAACACCCACAGGGCTAGTTGTTAATAGTCATACTTAATCATGATATTGTAAATTATGACAGGCTGGGCTGACCTTTAGTGTACTCCTTATAGAGGTGACATTCACAATCCTTGCTCCTCCAGAAGAGAGTTGCAGGAGTGGGAGGAGGACCTCAGTTACTCTTTTGACACCATAGTAATTAGTATTCAAGCTTTCTTCAGCCGTCTCATAAGTGTATTTAATTACACTTTTAATTTCATTGGCCGCTTTGCCTGAAAGCTGCATAAAGAAAACTAGTTAAAGGTGCTGATTCTTAGTTGTCACTACATGAAAGTGAGTGATCGAGAGCCTTAAACTTACCCAAGATGCTTGATCAATGTTTAGGGCTTTTAGAGCTTCCGCATCAACTTCAGCTCCAGAAGCTCCGGCATTATTAACCTTTAGGAATCAAATGAACAATTGACCTTATTTTTACCCACCAAGGGTAAAAAGTTCATTCTAAATTTTGCAGAACATTGCAAAGCTAAAGAACCAATAAATTAATGCAATCACTACCTTAATTTATACATAAACCTGATCAAGAGGTACCTATTTTCCGAGGTTACTGAAAAAAAGCCCTTTGGCCCCTATGCTTTCTTTTGATAATTAGCTCATGTCCCAACATCTTAATTAAGTTCCATATTCTATTGGAGTAATACTACAACATTTCTGTAAACATCTCTCACAAAGTGGGGTCCACTTAAAGATGAATCATGAATTTGGATTCTAGCTTTAACTACTATTAGATTCAATCAGGAGGTGTAGACAAACGGGCGTGCGAACATGCCGCTGAACGCTTGGTAGCATATTTTTTACAACGACCGAGTGCAAACGTCCATACCTGTATGAGCTTGTCTTTATTACACTTGTTTTACTTGTTTCAGAAGTTATATAAATCCATGAATGACTCCACACACAATCAAAAAAGTAAAATGAATCAATTTTCTTTTTTACTCATACATCCTTTGATTTACAATATACTGCTAAAATTAATTAAAAGTTAAGCAAAAACAAGCAAAAAAAAAAAAGGAAGAGGAGGATTCAAATCTAACGAACCCTATCTATAGTAATGTAGTTAATAAATATGATACAAATGATTTATCAATACGATTTGTATATTTTGACTCACCATATATGGGAAATTCCCTTGGATCGATGGCATATATAGTAGCATATGTTTCGAAATAAGAGTAAATAGAAAGCTTACCAAGATATCAAGCCTACCAAATTTGACCTGAATGAAGTTGGCCAAGGACTGAATACTAACTGGGTCCAACACATCAAGTTGATGAAAGACTACATTTGACAAACCCAAGTCATGGAGCTTTGATGTGGCTTCTTTTCCCCTTTTTTCATCTCTAGCGGTTAACACCGTCGTCACATCTTGAGAAGCAAGTTGTCGCACTATCTCGAAGCCGAGACCCTTGTTTGCCCCTGTAACCACCGCATACCTACACAGCAACACACCACAATCACTTCTTTTTATTAAGGGCACAGTATTTAAGTACTCATAAATGAATACAATTTTGTCTTCACAACTAATTACATGAGCCCATAATAGGGTCTACCATGAGAAAGAATGTGGTGGGCCCCATCATGGACTCATGTGATTAGTTATAAGAACAAACTTGATACTCATTTATGAGTACCCAAGTATTTTTCTTTTATTAATAGATTATTTAAGCTCTGTTTGTTTGACTAGAATGCTAGAATGAGAATAAAAATTGTACGTTTTTTTGACTAGTCCGAAATGAAATGGTTTTGAACTTCCCTTTCTAACATTTGGAACAAGTAAGAATCGAGACAAAGAAATTAATGGTTTGCAAGCCAACGTATACATCATGCCTGGATGGAGTGAGAAATTGATTCCCATTTTTGATACAAGAATGTTAAATTGTAAAGTGAATTGTGTTAATACAAGAATTGTACCTCTCTGCTTCATTGCTTCCCATTATTGCAATGCTTAGATAAGCCTTGTGATCTTGTTTTCTTCCTAATCGAAACTGTGGAGCTCAACAAGTTAAATATATGGTTACATATTGTTCTATTATTTTAATGATATATAATGTACAAAACCTATATATATACAAAACTTCAGTACTTCTTGCACACACTTAAATATATATATATATATATGATCATAATATTCAGAAAACAACCTCGATGAAGATTTTTTTCAATGTTTCAAGCAATGAAGACTGATGATGGGTTCTCTCAAGGACTTTTGCTGCATGTCCTCAAATTTTAGCTTTTTTTCTCACCTTGATTGCGTTAAAAGTTAAACATTCAATATGTCATGCACAAGGAAACTAATTCTCGAATTGGAATCTTTTGTTTGGGTTTTTTTTTTTTAATTCAGGGGGAGAGGGGATCAAACTTGGGTATAGAGGGGCAAATTTTACAGCTCTTCCAACCAGCTAGCTAGGCTACCCACCAACTGCTTATGTTTGAGATTCTTGAGTTATACAGATATGGAGAAAGAGGGAGAGAGAGAAAGCCTTCTTTATGTGTGCTGTGTACCCAAAGCAAACTGAATTAAAAGGAAAATTTAAAAAATTGCCACAATTAATTTAATTTAATGACTTTTAGCCATTTTTTTAAGAATTTTGAATTCTTACTCTTGAGTAGTACTTGAGCACTGCATTGGGAAGTGCTTGAACCTTCTCAAGTTGTGCTCGACCCTATTAAGTAATGATCGAGCAGTACTTCTCGATATATAAGAGCTTGAGTATTAGTCTAAGGTCGTTTGATTTAAAACAAAATTTTTTTTTTGAGTTGAGGAATGGGGGATCGAATTTGGGTGCAAAGTGGACAATTTCATCATGACCCTTCTAATTAGGCTACTCAACAACTGCTTTGATTTCAAAATTCTAAAAAAGGTTAATTTTCAAAATTTCTTCAACGAAATGTCTTCTTGCAATTATATTACTAATATAATAAAATCCCAAGCATCTACTGCATTTCAGTAAAGTACGTAAAATAACAGTAATAAATATAGAGTAGCAATTTTTCTTCCTTATATTTTAAAACCCTGAACAATTATATTTTGTACAGTTGTATTCTTCTCCCTTATTTTTATTTTTTTATTTGCTCAATTATCTAATTATAAAAATAAAGGAGTGCATGCAAACGTACAAAATTGGAATGTGAAAACAACAGTAAATTTTAGGAAAAAAACAAAACAAAGCAAATAACATCTCACTATAAGAAATGTGACCAAAGTTCATCCTCATTGGTGGCATTGGCATAGAATGGGGTTACAATTGGACAATAGGGACTGAAGTGCTTCGATTTTAATAAAAAATGGTGGCAAATGGGCAATATCAATGAGAAATGTGTTTTGCTCACATTTTTTATAATGTCTACTACAATTCTTTGGAAAAAAAAAAAAAATTAGTTTAATAAAATCCAAATGAGTTAAAAGAACAACAAATCCCTACACAAACCTACTTCTTACATCTATGCAATTCTAGTATAGAAGAACCCCAAAAATCATCAATTCCATTTATCGAAAACTCATCAACAAAAACACAACTATGCTTCGGATGGGGTTGGCGTTTTCTTACTGTTGGGTGGGCCTTGATGGCCTTGATGGGGTTACTATTGCACTTCTTGAAATCCTTGGGGCAAGGTTGGATTGTAATGGCCTTTGGTATTTATATCTCTCCAACCAAAATCCAACCAGATTTCATTATTAATGATTTCCAATAAAATGAGTAACTTTTCAATTAATATCACTAGATCTTGATAGATTGTTTTAAATACTAATTGAATACTAACAGATTTTGCCAGATACTCTTAAAATCCAAATTGAACTCAATAGTAAATTAATAGTTAAGGTCGATCTCCCCATCTATAACAAATATTAATAAGCTACATACATTTCATGCTAATTGGTAACCAGAGTAATTTTATTTAGGCTATATATAGTTTAATTTAGGATAAAGTATCAATGGATGCCATGAGAATTCACCAAGAAAACCCTCACACACTTAACTTTGATTCTTGAGAAATCTTGATGCTTATCAAAATAAATTGAATCAAGCACAATTCAACATTTATTACAAAGAATATTATGTCATACGCCCATGAAATGAATAAAGCAATAGCTCTAGCAAATTGTATAATCAAATAATCATGTAATAATATTTTAATATTTTTACCAAAAACAATTTTTCATTAATATCCTTAGCAAAAGAATATTACAAATTATTTTCTTTGAATATTAAATAATGATAAAAAAATTCCATGATATTCAAAGCTTTATAAAAATAATCTTACTTAATGCTTTCACATTATACTCTTTCCATATAAAAGATTATACCATGTAAACATCATAGGTACATTGATTTTAACTACTAAATTTCATTAACTTTTTAGTTTAGGTACCAAAATTAAATAGCATTTTACATTAGGTACTAGTTGAAAAGTCAAATAAAATAATAAAGTAAAAGGTATTAGAATTTACAAATATTACATCACATGCCACTACAATAAAATAATAAAAATAATATTATATCACAAATATTACATTAATTTATACTATATTGAATTAAAAAAAATCAAACCAGTCACAACTTAACTGTGATTGTCTTGGTAAATTGAAAAAGAGAACTCACACAACTATACTATGTATTATTTTGAGTAAAAGTATTGTTTTGACTTCTATTTATACTATACTGTAGTATAATTTCTCTTAAAAAAATTCAATTAAGTCACAACTTAACTGTGACTGTCTCACAACTTAGATGTGACTGTCGTTCAGTCACAACTAAATTTAAAGTTGTGAGTGTCGTACAGTCACAACAAAATGTGAAGTTGAGACTACATTAGCAAATTTTCAAGATAATATAAAAGCCTTAAGGGTAATTTTGTCAAAACCTTATAAATTTTAACTAACAATCATCATATGTGGGTCAAAAGACAAAAATGTCAAATGGAAAAGGCTCAAATCAAAATGGCCAACATATTTGTGACCTAATCTAAAAATTACATTTAAATTTAATAGTTTAAATGAAAAATTATATGGTCTTCATATTATACCAAAAAATTATTGAAATTTGATATTTAATCATAATTTTCTAAAACATCATTTGTTATTCTATAAATAATTTACTTTAATGTTTATCGCCAAGAAAACATTATAAATTATTTAAACAAAATATTATCTTCAAATTTTACAAAAATAATTTCCCTTAATATTTCCCCAACAAATATTTTTTTTCCATAGAATATTTTCTTGACATTCCATATTTTACATAAATAATTTATTCTCATATTTTATCCAATAAAATACTTTAGATTATTTATAAATTATTTTACATTAATCAAGAATATAAAATAAAAGCAATAAATCAAAGAACATGTCTATGAAGAACATAGCACAAAATTTTCGATGTGCTACCCTAGCCATCATGCTTGTTTTTTTTTAATTAAAAAAAATCCTAGCATGCTTCTAGTTAAATTCAAGCAAGCAATTAATAAGCAAAAAATGCTTATGTTCCCACCCTATATATTTTTTATTTTTTTTTCTTTTTCATATTGAAAAAGTAATAAGACTGAGTGGTGTTAAGCTTTTTATCATCCTGGCCGACAACTATTTTTCCACAGGACCTCCCTACAGTATCGTCACCACAGTAGAGTAACCACCAAGTTTGGAATGGATTGGTGTGGTTCCTCTACGCCTAGGACACCAGAATATTGATCCATGTATTATCTATTTTTTCACCCACTTTATTTTTACTTCTCCCATTAAATTTGAAAAACATATAAAAACACTACACACCCCTCATTATTCCTATAATACCCTTTGATGTATCAACTCAAACACTCACTCAATAAACATTCTTTCCACCCCCTTAATTAATTATTATCTCACTCTTTCAATTGAATTGAAAGATTGTCTGGGATGTTTCACGGTTATATACAAACGTTGGGTAGACCACTCTTTGAAGTATTTATTCATATTAGTATTCACTCTTGTTCTCAATTGGTGCTTGTAGTAGTTAGTTATTCATATGTGATGTAATCATTGACCTCTTTGATCGAAGATCTGCATTTGGTATGCGATTATTTGAATTACAAGTGCTTGATATCAAAGAATCTGGTACATGGAACATCACATGGTTGTCCTACCCAAAAAAAAGAATTTGAAAGCCTGACACAAAAAGAATTTTTTTGCTTACCTTTTCACTAGGTAAATTTTCTCGGACGGCGATTTAATTGTCCATCACCCAAAAACAATATAATCAAAGGAATAATGATATAAGAAAATGAGAAAAAAAGATTTTAGAATTTTTAAAAATTTAGGTCATTTTAAGGAGGTGAGTGAGTATGGAGGTCAGGGTGGATAGAGTAGATTTATTTATTTAGTTAGTTGATTAATTTTCATCTTTTAAATATACTTCATCTACCATAAATCACTTCCAAAATCTCTTTTTTTTTTTCATTAAAGAAAGAAGTACTAGATTAAAAGAAAAACATTATTAAATGGACCTAAAGAAAATGTCAATTTTGTTTTCTATTTGCCTTTTTCTCTAGTATAAATCATTAAATGCAAACCCCTCAATCATGGCAGGGGGAGGGAATTCATTGTACGTAACTCCTTGAAGCACTAAATTAAAATATGTCAAATTCATTAAAATAATGTGCATACTCGTGAAAATGAAATTGTTTGAGTAAGGGTCATAAAATTATTCTCCATGCTCCCAAATTTGACCCCCTCTTTTTAATATAATAATAATAATAATAATAATAATATCCATGTGGCAATAGATAAATCTTAGGATTATTTATAGGCTTATAGAAATGCACCTTAAATAATTAGCTAACATATCTCAAAAGTCTGCTACTTGAGTGCGATCAAAATAGGAGCCTGTAGGGCCTCCATCTGGTAGAAGAGCCAACATGAGTGGACCTTCAGCCCCCTCTTCCACAGTCATTGTCCCTGTATGCCAGTTGATATCTGTATTAACATAGCCTGGATGCACACAGTTGATATACATGTTGGGATGCTTCTTTGCAAGGATTCTAGTATAGGCATTCAGGGTGGCCTTGGAAATGCTATATGCAGGCAGCATCATTGTCCATCCATTGGCTTCAATTGCATTTTCTTTAAAATCATGCAGGAATCTTCTCAAAACTGCATCCACTTTCTCCTCTGTCAATGTTTCTACATCCCCAAGTTCATTTCTTATCTCTTCACTTGGAATCCTCTGCATGGATTGAGGTTTTGGTTAGAGATCTTGTTGAGGGTTGTTTTCAAAGAGAGACAAGTAGATGAGATATATCGAGAAGAATATATAGGGGTGAATGACTAGTTTTGATGGATGAATTAAATATGAGAAAATTTCCATGTTGGTCTGTTATGCAGCTCATATTGGATTCGCTAAAAACAATATAGTATGCAGGAAACTGTTTTCTCACCAAAAAGTTTGACATTTATGTTGTGAAAGTGTTAATTTTTTTTTTTTGGCCACTATTAGACTGTTAGACAGTTAATGTTAATCATGGATGGTTAAGGTAAATTCTTGTTTGGATGTGTTTATTGAAACTGAAAGTCTCATAACATGTTGTATCTAACAATAACATGCATGATACCCCTATATATATACAAATCATGTTACATTCCGTTTTAGAATCCCACCTAATAGAGTCCCATACCATTGGTGAAAGATGGTTTGGTTTAGGTTGATTTAAATAGTCAACTGGCAGGTTGTCTAGGGCAATTCAATCTTCTTCATAACCACAGCTTTTTCCATATAACTTTGTTTCCCTCTACCACAAAGATTCCAATACTTATTGGGTTCATTTCCCACAGGGCTAGTTGATGATAGTTATGCTTAATTATGATGATGTGAATGATGAAAGGCTAGGCTGACCTTCAGTTCACTCCTTAGAGAGGAGACATTCACAATCCTTGCTCCTGCATAGGAGAGTTGCAGGAGTGGGAGGAGAGCCTCCGTTACGCTTTTAACACCATAGTAATTAGTATTCAAGCATTCTTCAGCCTTCTCATAAGTGTGTTTAATTGCACCTTGAATTTTATTAACTGCTTTGCCTGAAAGCTGCATTATAAAGACAACTAGTTAAAGGTGTTGATTAATTCTTAGTTGTGGCTACATGAACATGAGTGAGATACAGCCTTAACTTACCCAAGATGTGGGATCTATGTTAAGGGCTTTTAGTTCTTCCTCAACAACTACAACTCCAGAAGCTCCGGCATTATTAACCTGCAGGAATCAAACGATCAATTGACCTCTTGACCTTATAATCACTAATTTTGAGATCGAACATGGCAAAGCTAATTAAAGAACCAGCAATTATAGTCACTACCTTTGTACATAAGACTGATAAAGAGGTACCTATTGGCTCAGATATATATATATATATATATGGCTAGCTACTGAAAAAAAGTCATTTGGCACCTATGCTTTCTACTTTGTATTGGTTAGCTCATCCCTCAATATTCTGGAGTTGGCTATTCTACTGGAGTAATGCTACACGTACTACAATGCTGGAAATATTTTTCTCAAAGATAGGACCCACTTAAACAAATAGATCATTTTATGTTATACTTGTTTTTATTACTTGATTATTTTATATTTACAGGACAGATCGATATGAACACTAAGATGGTACCAATAATTTTATCATTACACTTATATTAAGAAATTCGAGGGCATCTTTTGTTGGGGAATGTAAACTTGTGACGGCATATTCTTCCAAATAGGAGTAATTAAATAGAAATCTTACCAAGATATCAAGCCTGCCAAATTTGATCTGTATGAAGTTGGCCAAGGACTGGATGCTAACTGAGTCCAACACATCCAGTTGATGAAAGACTACATTTGACAAACCCAACTGACCATGGAGCTTTGATGTGGCTTCCCTTCCCCTTCTCTCATCTCTAGCGGTTAGCACCACCATCACACCTTCAGACGCAAGCTGCCGCACTACCTCAAAGCCGATACCCTTGTTTGCCCCTGTAACCACCGCATACCTACCACCACGTTTGACCGGAATGTTAAAATGAGAATAGAAATTGTACGAATTCATACAATGAAATGGTTTACAAGCCAGGAAAAATCATGTTCTGATGGAAAGAGAAACCGATTCCCATTATTCCTGATATGGATTCCGGCCAAACAAACAGGGCCTTAATGCTTTATAAGATTGTAAAGACATGGTTAATTATATTATAAACTGGGTTAGTATAAGAATGTGTACCTTTCTGCTGCATATGCTTCACTGCTTCCCATTCTTGCAAATGCTTGGAGAATCCTTGTGATCTTGTTTTCTTCCTGAAACTATATATGGAGCTCAACAGGTTAAAAGATATTTACTCTACAGTTCCTGCACTCAAATAAAGTTTTTCAAAGTTCTTTCTAAGTCTAAGTAGGGAAAAGAAACAATTCGTTGTCGCTTGTAGGCATGAAATTTTTTATTTTTTATTTGTCATGAAAATACTTTCATTAAGCCCAAAGGCAAGTGACAAGTACAATCATATAGTTGAGCCAAGAGGCCCAAGACAATAAAAGGAAATACATAAGAAAAGTAAGCAATAGAAAAATGCAGGCTTCTAAACCGTGGCAAGTAAGGGCCAAGGAGACAAGAAACAAGCTGCCAACTACAAAGGGGCCTAAAGCACGGCCCAAACAAAAATAAAACCAAATAGCTCACTCTAACAAAAGTCCTAACCCTAGACTAAGGCAATGTTCCAGAGAAACCATGCCGTTGCCATATATCAGAAGAAAAAGACCACTGTGAGGTGGAAAAGAGCAAGGCAACCTGTAAAAATACCAAGATCTCATGACATCATGACAGAGCAGAAACCACCACCACCAGAGTAGCCAAAAAGGTGCTGAAAAGGCAAGAGAAGCCAAGGAAGATGGAGGTGCGAACACCCGTGCCGAAGCGCACATCTTCCGATGATATAGCGACATATTCGCTTTTGCGACAACCACGATCCAACTATCATCGCCAAAAATCAAAGAGGAGTCTCAGATCTGACGAAGAAGGCAGGCCCGGAAGCAGAGAGTGACGGAAGTAGTGACCACACGATGCTTGACGGCGAGAACTTGAGGAGAAGAAAAGAGGGAGGATGGACCTCCAGATATAAGCATAGAGCTCAAGCAAAATCACCACCGGGTGAAGCAAACTCTCTGAGAGAGAGAGACCTGAGAATCAGGGAGTGAGAAAGGGACGAGAAATGGGTGGAGGCAAGTGAGAGATTGGTAGGAAGGGAGGAAGGGGGGAAGGTGGGGGGGGGGATTGTTGGGAGGAGGAGCGGTTGACTCTCAAAACGACAGGGTTAAATTATGCTTTGTGAATAGTTTTGGGAATTAATCTATATGAGCGAAGAATGAAAGTAATTCTAGGGCTTCAAGAGTTTGGGATGGAATTAAATTTCGAAAATTTTCTCAAAATTTCTATTTTTTGGAGGTTTTGAATTTTTGCACTGAAAATAAACAAATCGAAATTGTTGACAAATTCCTTGTTTGTAGGTAATGACAAATTTGCATGTATGCGGTCCATAATTCTAGTATTGCTATCATGTACCAATATCATGTGTGTAAGCCCTTATGACTCTGTTTTCTTCAGCCTGAGGCTCACAAGGCCACAACGCCTTTCTCATTGGCCTTAAGGGCTTTCCATGCTTTTTACTGGGGTGGGGTGGCTGGGGTTTTTAATTCATAGTGGTTGGGGTTTTTAATTTGTTGTTGTTGGAGTTACATACATAGGCCGGAAGTGATTAATTGGTTTATATAATAGGTTACGTTGATATCTCATAGGTTACGCGGGTTGATTAATTGGTTTAAATTGGGTCAAAGATTTTATAAGTTTTCTGAGTTTACGTTGATATCTCATAGGGATTGAGCTAAAGGGTAGATTCTGAGTTTAATTCTCCTTCCAAAAAGAATAAATTGATTTATATTCTATATTGTCTTAGGAGGATTTGCATTTCAAATCTATGCATTTGAAATCCTTGTATTTAAAATCCTTAAACTTGAATTTTTGTTGTTTGAATTAAAAATTTAAATGTGAGGATTTCAGTTTAATATATATTTTTTTTTTTACAATGAGGAATTTAAACATATGATTAAAAATAAAAAAAATATATGAAATATGATTTTTATTTTCACATATTTAGCAATGTAGGATAGATATTTAAAAAGAAGACTTAGAGTTCAGTTTATTTTACGAGTCTTTTTTAAACTAATACCGGTAATGGTTTAGGGTTTTTAATTAAGTTTTTTTATTTTTCTTTTTTGACGGCTTTATGTTAGGTTTTAATTCCGAGATTTTATTTTTTTTTTTACAATGAGGAATTTAAACATATGATTAAAAATAAAAAAAATATATGAAATATGATTTTTATTTTCACATATTTAGCAATGTAGGATAGATATTTAAAAAGAAGACTTAGAGTTCAGTTTATTTTACGAGTCTTTTTTAAACTAATACCGGTAATGGTTTAGGGTTTTTAATTAAGTTTTTTTATTTTTCTTTTTTGACGGCTTTATGTTAGGTTTTAATTTCGAGATTTTGGGCGGAGCCCAAAATCTCGGAATTAAAACCTAACATGCAGCCTCTACAAAGCCCACTCTACACCCTAGGAGGGGAAATACTCCGCCCAAAATCTTGGAGTTAAAACCTAACATGCAGCCTCTACAAAGCCCACTCTACACCCTAGGAGGGGAAATACTCCGCCCAAAATCTCGGAATTAAAACCTAACATGCAGCCTCTACAAAACCCACTCTACAGCCTAGTAGGGGAAATACCCTTCAAATAGGGGTAAATACCCTTCAAATCGGAGGAGGACTTTATTATGAATTAAAAAAAAATTTCTTATAAATTAAAATAACTTTATTATGAATTAAAAGGATTTTCTTATAAATTATTATGTTTTAAAATGATTTTCTTATAAATTTTAAAACAACCCCGGTCTCTATCTAAAAACTGTTTTTTTAAAGGATCTAACTCTAATTATCTCTATTTAAAATAGACTACTAAACACAAACTCAAATTTAGCTAATTAGTTAGTTAAGAGTTTATTTGTGTGTATAAGATTGGGGGTTCAAATCCTTGCACTCACACATTTATTTTTTAGAAAATAAAACTGGGAGCATGGAGGAGATCGGTCAGGTCGGAGACAGTCGCTGGCGATGGCTGCCAATGGTGGCCGAAGGTGAGGAAGAGACCACCAGCCATCGTCGACCACCTCTGACCATCGACCATAAATTTTAAAGGCTCAAATCCAAGTGACCCTATTAGTGGATCTAGAGGTAGGCTTGGTGGCCTAAGTTTTGGCATGATATCAGAAGCCTAGACTGAACAGGTGAGCTGCTCGGTCCAAGTTTAGTGTGGCCCAAGTCCAGAACTTAAGCCTAATTAATTAATTTATCCATATGTCTCCAAGATCATCTCCTTTATCCAAGGCCCGCCTAGAATTTGAAGTCAAATGGAGGATAGATATATATATATATATACAGGCTCCTTCTGTTGAAGTATACCTCAACTTATTTATGTTGAGGTATACCCTGTTAGGGCTCACACGAGTTGTTTTGTGTCGATCCGAACCGTTCAATTTTTACATCTCCATAGATAGATCATCCTTACAAAAAATTAGCCAAATCGGAAATCATTTGCCTATCTAACTTTGATCAAATAAATGGACGAACCAAATATTTTCGATGAAACCGTGTATTTGTTTTATCAAAGTTAGATAGGCAAATGATTTCCGATTTGGCTAATTTTTTGCAAAGATGATCTATCAATGAAGATAATCCTTGCGAACGGTTCGGATCGACACAAAAGGACTCGTGTAGGCCCCAACAAGGTCATACCTCAACATAAATAAGTTGAGGTATACCTCAACAGAAGGAGCCTGTATATATATATATATATATATAACCATACTGAATGAGGCTAGTATATGGAAAGATTTTCGAGATGACCAGATAAGTCAAGTTTAATCAATTTAAGGGATTGAAGCCATTTATGGCATGTTTACTAATTTGTAATTGGAATTCAATTCTTCCAAAATAAGGAGTTGGATTCCGATTATGGATTATTAATGTGTTTACTAATATATAGAAATAAAAACACAAGTGGGGCTCTCATGATATCAGGAACTCAATTTCTTATTTTGGAGGAATTGGATTCTTGAGTGTGAGATGGTATTCTAATTCCTTATTTTAGAGGAATTCAATTCCTTATTTTTTTCTCATTATACCCTCACATTATTAACTAACAAATAAAATAATTTATTTAAAACAAGAGCATTTTAGTAATCAAATGCCCACATGATATCATTCATACTCTAATTTCAGATAGTTCAGTAAACAGCTTCAATGAGAATCCAATTCTTCCTCAATCCAATTCCTTATCAATTCAATTCCTCCTAACATAATTACAGATTAGTAAACATGTCATTAGGCCTTCCACAATGCAGTCTGAATCTGATCTCCAAACCTACTTTTTGGGTATAAAATAGGTATAATCCAGCCACAAAGAGCCGAAATGTGATCCCCATAACATTTTCTGAGATCCAAAAACTATCCCCAGTTTTGGGTATAGACTATACCCAAAATCAAATTAAATGGCTGGCCCATCAACAAATAAAAACTATTAAATGGCTGGCCTATCACTAAATTAAATGGCTGGCCCTCCAACAAATAAATGAGTTGAATATTAATATCTTCATATTTAGGCCTCAACATTATTGTGTTGATAATCCCCAAAATCTATATTTTTACTTTTTGATACCAAAATTGATTTGGATATTGGGTATTTGAGGATTAGAAGGCCTTAAAGCCTTCATCTAAGACCATATTATATATGCCCAACCTAGTTTGGGCCGCATCGAGCCCAAATACATGCATGCAACACTGAAGTCAATCGAGGCGATCAACTCGATCTGGACATCACAAAATCACATCTTGCAAACGTATAATCTCGAGTTCATTTCAGCGCCTATCCAGTCCAGCCGGCCGGATCGATGCAGTCACATTCTTTATATTTTTGTTGCTCTGCTAAGCCTTTTATCTTGGCCTTGGTATCGATTTAAGTTTGTGTTTTCATTCCTGCTTGTGGCCAAGCTCCAGCCCGTTTCTTTATATTTCAAATTATTTTCTTCCTCACTACAACAAAAAACACAAAAGAAAGTACACCACAGCCATTTTCCTATTTTCTTTTCTGAAAAAAAAAAAAAAAATGCTAGCTAGCTATTGGACTAGAACTACAAATAAGCTAGCTATTTAGTCTAATAGTAGTACTATTTTAGAGAAATCCTAAGTTCAAATCCCACTATATAAATAGAAAAAAAAAAAAAAAAAAAAAGATCGTATCAAACTAGGATATATAAGAAATTTATTACCACATTGACATGGAGCATATAAATACGTTGGTAATTAAATATAATAAAGTTTTTCTCCATGCAGTTTAAGAAACCATATATATGAACTTACAGTTACAGGAAAGTAGTTACGTACGTACTGTCCAAGCAATATTGAGATGTTTGTAACCTCCCGAGCTTTGAAGCTGAATTCACAATTTAAAGGATCAAGAACATATCAAAACTCACTCAACTGCAAATGCATGTGTATGTGTATTTGGTGGCAATGGACGTGCATGTGGACATGTATATATAGAGTCACAAGTGAGAGTCATATATTGGAAATACCGAAGGACATGGTAGATACTTGATTGGAATAATAATGGGATGCTTCATTTTTACCAATAATAACGGGATATATAGAGTCATATATTGGAAATACCGAAGGACAATATGGTAGATACTTGATTATGGAATAATAATGGGATCGATGCTTCATTTTTACCAATAATAATGGGATGCTGCAGCGCCTACACAGCCCAATCCGTGTTTCAGCTTGGAGGCATCGCCGCATAAGTCACCTTACAGTACTATGATTCGGATAAAATAGGTCCTTTCACAGTATTCTAATCATTTGAATTTTCGATAATTATAAAAACAATAATCAATTACAAATAATGATAAATCAAATTTTACTGACATAAAAAAAATGGTAAATTAATAATAAATTTATTTATTATGGTCTCAAAATAGAAAAACTCGAGTTTGAACCTTACAATTTTAACCTTCAAGTTATATTGAATTTCATATTTAGGTTATCTATTAATAGGAAGAAGGACCTATATGGACATACATATTTTCTCTTATAATTAAGCATGAGGATCATAAACATAACATAAGCATAACCGGAAAACTTATTATTTGTTTAAAAGTGTATATATGTAGGATTGCAGTATAGGATTTTATGCGGACTACAAGAATGACCATATGTGAAAGCAAGAATTGTGATCGAAAAGAGAGGCCCAAAAGCCTTATAAACTATTATATACATTCCCAATTTGGGACTTAAAATAGTATTATTTAATATTTTTATTAACTTTTTTTTTTGTTACACGGGTGTATCCCCTCTCTTATAATTTATATAAAGATGTTGCTGGGTCCACGTGAATCTCAACTCTATGTAAGAGATATGACACATGTAGTAGCAAAAATATAATCAATATGTGCCGGTTTGGAGTTTGATTACCTGCAACCTATTTAGCCGGTTAACTTGATATGCTACTAACTACTTTAATAAATGAACAGCTAAGTAACAAGTAAGTACAGGCCATCATGTATGAACAGCTAACAATTCCAAGCGTATGATGCTTCCTCAGTTAAAATTGTTGACCCTTTCATAATTGCCAGTAGCTACCGGCACTTTTTGGGGTCCTCAACTTCCAATTCCCAAAATGAGAAAACAAAACACTCTCAGCCACACGACACCCACTTTGTGTCTTGGACTGTCTTGCAAGTTAATTTTGAAGGACCACTCTCACTAACGTTATATATCATGTTTCGGGTTGCCCACCATCTTCAATATTGTCTTCTTCCTCAACGTCTCATTTTCAACCACAAAATAGAAGAAAACATTAATGTACTCTAAGGCCATCACAGTGGTGAGAGTGAGAGTGAGAGTGAGAGTGAGAGAAGACATGGCCTGAAAAGTGATTTTTTGGCCTGAAAAGTAATTCTTTGTCCTGAGAGTGATAGTGATATGTGTTGAAGCTACAGTGGTGCTGAAAGTAAAAACTGAGAGTAATGTAATTGTATATAATTAAATTAAACCTAAGTTAGATTAAGTTATAGTTAAGTTATAATTTATAGCTTAAATATTTATAAAAATTATACCATTAGTTTTATTTTAAAGAGATCTTTAATATAAAGTTAATATTGACTATATTTTGATTTATAATTTTATTACCTAAAATATAAATTATATATTTTGTCTCCACAAATACCTTTATTTCATTTCACCAATATAAAATAAGAAAACAATACCTTCATTTCATTTCACCAATATAAAACAAGAAAATTTAAGACAAACACAAACAAACATAAATAAACATAAACAAATAAAACAAAAAACAAACACAAAACGACTGCCACAAACACAAACACACAATGGTATTGGAGACATCTTCAACATTTCGGCGTTCATCGCCGGCGTCGGCGTCGTGCTTGCCCACAACTTCCTTCTCGCATCCAAAGGTGGTGAACCAAATCATTCTTCAGTTGCTGGTGGAGTGTTGTTGACCGTATCAACCTAACTCGGGAAAGCCGTTGCTCTAAAAGAATTGGCTGATAACTTTGGCCTCCATCATATAGTTCAGTGTCATACCGTGCCACAGCCCGAGAGATTCTTTCCTGAACGTGGTCAATGTCATCGTCCTCATTCTCTGGACGCTCGTCCTCAATGATCATGTTGTGCAAAATTATGCATGTCTTCATAATATAGCCCAGATCATTGGCTTTCCATCCTCTGGCGGGCTTTTTTAGAATCTCTCATCTAGCCCTTAGAATCCCGAACGCCCTCTCGACATCTTTCCGGTAGGACTCTTGATATCTTGCAAATAGCTGACTTGCCTCTCCTACCGGATTCGTTATTGTTTGTATAAGCGTGGCCCATTTGGGGTAGATCCGGTCCACTAGATAATACCTCATTGTGTAATCATTGACATTAACCTTATACTTGATCTAATGGTTTTGCATCTGCTCCTCATCATCAAAAAGGTATGAGCCATTCAATACGTTGATGTCATTGTTGCTCCCTGGAAAACCAAAATTGGCATGCCAAATCCACGTGTCGTACCCGGTAATTGCCTCTAATATCACAATTGAGGTGTGATAATGGCCTTGATATGCCCCTTGTTGTCCTACTGGGCAATTTTGCCATTCCCAATGCATGCAATCTAGACTCCCTAGCATACCTGGGAATCCTCTTTTTTTAGCCTTACGCAATAGCCGTTGGAGATCAACCACTGTTGGTGTGCGGAGGTATTCCGCTCCGTACACCTCTGGAATAACTCTTATGAACTTCTTGAATGACTCGAGCACTGTAGTTTGGGCAATTTGGAAGCCCTCGTCTGGGGCATCAACCGAGTACCCAGCGGAGAGCATTCTCATGACCGAAGTCAACTTTTGCTCTGGCGTGCAACCCCATCTTCCAGCAGCGTCTTGTCTTTGTTGGAAGTAGACATCTTTGTTGCACACATCTTGCATCATCTTTAGGAACAATGATTTCTTCATCCGATAGCGCCGTCGGAACATCTCTTCAGTATATCTTGCTCCAGGGTCGAAATAGTTGCTCATAATAAGACCATGGCCTAGTTGTCGATCTCGAGGGATATATCGTCATTGTTGGGATGTGCCTCCATGTATTGTCCTTCTTTGACTTCGTTGTGTATGTCGTCGGTAAGCAGCCATGGCACACGCCGTGATATTTGCGAGCTGGTCATCGTACATGTCTAGCTGTGCCTGAAACATCTCTTCATCTGAATCATAATTGTAGGGGGTAAACATCCTGAAGCAGAGTGTAAAAGAATTTTCTGCGATTACTAAGCAGAGTGAATTGGTGAAGGCAGGACATGGTGAAATTTATAGACTAGGTGTGATAATGTAAACGAATCAAAATCTATCATCTTGGAAAGTTAAACGAATCAGAATCTTATCATCTTGGAAAGTTAAACGAATCAGAATCTTATCATCAGTCATAATAGGCTATCTTATCATCCTGGAAAAGTAAAGGAATCCGAGACTTATTTAATAATAGGGTATTTTATTTTAATTCATAATAAAATGCATACATAAAGTACACGATAGAAATAGTTGGAAAAACAATGACACATCAGTCATATTGTGAAAAGTCAGTGTTGGGGAAGTACCCTCCCGAGCTTGACGTGCCCTGATTGGCCTCGTTAGCAACATTTGCATTCCACCCCACCAAAATTTCACGTTGTCGTGCCTCCCAAAACGCTCGTTGTTCTCCGTGCATGGTGGTGATGTCCTTGCCCATGACCTCATAATCTTGCTGCTTTTGTTTAAAATCGGTGTGCTCTTTGATCAATCGGTCGTGTGAAGCAGCTATGTCCTTCTGCCCTTGGCAAAGAAACCTAATACTATCGGCAAGGTCATCATAATTAGTATCAACTTGTTTGGCCTTTTGGAGTTGTTTCTGCCAGGTGGCCTCGGGCGACTACCGCTAAGTAGTTGAAAGGCCGGTGCATCCTCATCCGCGCTTAATTGAACCGCTTCAGCTTCGGTATCATCCTCAGTGGGGGTGTCGGTTTGTGCATGTTGCCAGTTCAAAAAGTGTTGCATCTTAGCAAAACAATGGTGCCAAGCAAAAGGACGGTTTCTTGAGTTTGTTGCTTGGTATCGTGCGTTGGCAAAGGTCATCTAGTAATATGAAAACAAATTAATGTATTATAAATGGTACTCAAACATTTGAATTTAATTATCACAAATATTTGAGTTTAACTAGCAAAAATAAAGTACACACAATTTGAAATATAGTACACACATATTAATCAAACATAAATATGTGAATTTAATTAACAAAAATATTTGAGTTTAACTAGCAAAAATTAAGTATACACAATTTGAAATATAGTACACACATATTGATCAAACATAAATATGTGAATTTAATTAACAAAAATATTTGAGTTTAACTAGCAAAAATTAAGTAAATAGGGCATTTATGTTGAGTTTAATCAACAAAACTCACCATATCAATTTGATTTTGCCCGCTAGTGCGTGATCGTTCGGCCGCCAAGATACATTTATGATATTTCGAGGTGGCTTGCCCTATTTTCTTGAAGTGAGCCATGACCGCCCCAATTTGTCGCCATTCCTCACGGCAAAAGGATATCTCCGGATAAATTGATCGTACACTTTATTCCAAAATTACATGTTTCTTTGATGGATCCGATTTCACAATCTTCCGAATTTTTCATCCAAGCTTCAACAAGCGCTACCTCTTCTTCATTGGACCAATTCTTTCTCTTTGCATTTTCCATGATTGGAAAAAAAGAATTTTCTAGGAAAAGTGAGGTGATTTGAATAGATTGATAAAATAAATGAATTGGATAGATAGATGTGTGAAAAAATGAGGTATGAATGCTCAATTTATAGGAAAAATGATGAAATAGCCGTTATAAATTTTTCAGAATTTTTAAATATTTTTTCAAATTTTTTTGTATTTTTAATTGCATTATAACGGGCAATTAATTGTAGTCGTTGATCTCCAACGGCTTGATAATCTGAGCCTCCAGACGCTGTCACGTGTTGCTGGCTTAGATTTTTATTTTTATTTTTTTAAATTGAAGTCGGTCTTTATTTGTGGCCGTTGATCTGCAACGAGCGGAAGATCCTGGCCGACCGTGTGAAGCAGGCGCGCGTCCCGGCGAGTGGTAGACAGCTGCTGCGGTGAACAGTGGCTTGTCGGCCACTTTATTCTCTCCTCCGCATGTACCGAATTGCCTCTGTCTTCTTTCATAATTCCGGACTCAGCTTTAGCTTTTTGATATTTGCTAAAGCCTTTCATGGTCTTTTCAAATTCGGTGGGGCCCACTTAAATAAAAAACTCACACACTCTCACTCTCAGCCGGACCTTCTCCCATCTCTCAACTCTCACCCTTACTCACCCTCACTCTCATACCTCCAGCCCACTGTAGACAAAATGAGGGTTTCCACACACTCTCACTCTCAAGCTCAAACTCACCATTGTGGAAGGCCTTAGAAAGTCTCCCAATGTTTTATACCAAAAAAAAATGGAAGAAAGCATAAAAATCTTCCAAGAAGATATTATAACTTCTTTTTTGTGAGTCTTGTGAGAGAATGCATACATATATTGATGTGTAACCTAAACAAGTAACTATATAATATTGTTTTGAATCTTGGGAGGCTGCAATCTGTTATTTACACTCAAGCTTTTTTTTTTTCTTCTTTTTCAGTATTGATTAGTCATTAATTTGTTTGTCCATATTGGCTTACTAAATGATGTGTATGTTGGTATATATGTTAATATTTTTTGCTATATTAGAAGAAATAAAATTGTATACGACATATTTTAATCTTAACTCATTTTCTCACCCATTCTATCCAATACAGATCTATCTCAATATTTGTTTCATCTCTTTAGACACCGCAATTTTTTCTAGAAATTTGGAATGCTGTGGAGGATCGATACACTCAGGGGTTGCTGATGCTATCTCATCAATTGGACTTAATGTCTGGATGATGACTAGTGTTAATTAAATGTAGATATTTCAGCTCAAAGTATAGTTTGGTCTCTTAAATAATAAATTCACAACCACTCTTTGGTTTTCTAGAAGTGGACATGCACCGGCCAGTATATCTAATAACGGATTTGAATCCGCAGTTGGCCTCAATTTGTTATTAACAAGTTTGTTAGAAATTGGTTTGAGGCTGATAAAGTCATTCTGACAAATTTGCCCGACATGTCGCGTAATCACGTGTCAAATTTTGTTAACAGACTATTGAACATAATTTATGGCAATCATATATTGCAACATTTTGAAATATAATCAAGTTATATAGAATCTAAAATTTCTTATTTAAAGTGACATACGGGGTATTGGGGTAAGGTTCAGTAACCCAATTTTTCCATTCTATAATCGCACGTAGTCTATACAAGAAAACAAATTAATTATTCATACTTTTTAATAAAAAAATAACGGTGAATGATAAAATAGCCAACTCAAGGACTTCAATGATAAAATAACTCGCTTAAAGTTTTCGACATTAAAAACGTCTACTTAGGTTGTTTAAAATATTATACCCGTATACTTCGTGAAACGCTATTCCGCTTCGTGTTTGTGTAGGGTTGAGCGGTTGGCAGCTCCGCTTTTTTTTTTTTTTTTTTTTTTTTAGGACGGTTGAAATGGTTGAACATTAACATATAAAATTAGAGTGAACAGTAACATGTACATGTAACCAAAAACATTAAATATTGTATAAATATCAATTTTATATGATTTAATGTTGAACAATTTCAACCCAATTGTGGTGAAACTGTTGAATAGTTTTATACAAAAAACAAAATGCTACGAGTGTTCAGAAAACAATGTTGAACGCTACTCATTAGAAAGTGGCCTTGGACCATTGTCCTTAGGTGTCATGTTTTAGGCTAAACATATAATTAATAATTAGAAATAAACTCAATAGGTATGCATGACTTTGGGTAAAACCCAATGGTTTTTGGCTTTCAATTTAAACTTATTTTGATTGATGACAAGTTGGATTACTTTCCTTTTATAGGTTTTGATGAGTCATCTAATTACTCAACAGCCCCATATTGCCCCTATGTTTTCAAATGGTAACTTTTCAACATTAAAAGTTACAATTTGAATTAATGAATATCATATTTTAAGTAATTGTCATTTAACAATTATGATTATGACAATTAATTTTTTTCCATTTCAAGTTGTAATTTTGAATTTTCTTACATAAATGGTTGTGCATGTGTCATCATTTTTCAAAGATATATGCATATATATGCGTATTTGTATATTTTTCTCGGAATTAACTTCTGATAACAAGATAAATAAAATTGTCATCCTTCTTCTTCAATCGTCTTCTTATTCTTTCTTTTTGTTTCATCATGTTCTTCTTGTTGCATCTTCCATCTTCTTCTTTTATTTTTATTTTGTCCTGATTTATAGGTGTAATTTTCTCCTTCTTGTTCTTACCTTTTTTTTTATTTTAACTTGAGCGAAAGGTATCTTAATTCTCATTCTTTCATCTTTTTCTTTACCTAAGCCAAATGCATCTCTCAATTTGGGTGAAATATATCTTTTTCTGTCAATTAATATGCAGCGTGTAAGAGGTTTATATACAGCCCTTAGAGAACTATTCTAGGAAACAAATAAATACAGAGCAATCACGATCCTATAATCTAGGGAATCAGAATCACATAGTTGACTTTGTTCTTTTACACTAACTAGGAATGTACAGCTCATTTGACACTCCCCCTCAAGTTGGAACATATATGTTGTCCATGCCCAACTTGCTAAGTGAGCTGTAAAAAATTTTGCTTTTGACTGCTTTGGTGAGAATATATGCGAGTTGATCTTCGGATTTAACAAATGATACCTCGATGATCTTAGCCTCGAGCTTCTATTTGATGAAATGTCTGTCAACTTCAACATGCTTGGTTCTATCATGTTGCACTGGATTATGTGCAATGTCGATTGCAGCCTTGTTGTCACAATGTAATTGCATGGCGTGTTTGGGTTTGAAGCCCAAATCTCTCAACAAGTTTCTAATCCAGAGTAGCTCACATACTCCATATGCCATACCATTATATTCTGCGTCAGCACTCGATCTTGACACTACTTTCTGTTTCTTACTTCGCCAAGTGACCAGATTGCCTCCCATAAAGGTGAAGTATCCAGATGTGGATCGCTTGTCAGTAACAGCACCTGCCCAGTCTGCATCAGTATGACCCTCACATCTAGATGACCATGGCGTGAGAACATCAATCCTTTTCCAGGAGCTGACTTCAAGTATCTCAAAATTCTATCGACAGCATTCATGTGTGCTTCACTCGGTGCATGCATGAATTGGCTCACCACACTCACTGCATATGCTATATCAAGTCTAGTATGTGATAGATAGATTAGCTTCCCAACAAGCCGTTGATACCTTTCTTTGTTGGTAGGTACCTGGTCAGGATACTCACCAAGTTTATGATTCTCCTCCATTGGAGTATCTGCTGGTTGACAAGCTAACTTTCCAGTTTCAGTCAAAATGTCAAGGGTATATTTCTTTTGTGATAGAAATATTCCTTTTTTTGAACGAGCCACTTCAATACCCAAAAAATACTTCAGAGCACCGAGATCTTTCATCTCAAACTCACTGGCTAAATAACGTTGCAATGCTGCCTTTTCTTCCAGGTCATTCCCTGTAACCACCATGTCATCAACATACACAATAAGGGCAGTGACCTTACCTTGCCTATGTTTCAAGAAAAGAGTATGATTTGAGTTACTTTGCTTGTAACCGAAATTCTTCATTGATTTACTGAACCTTCCAAACCATGCTCTAGGTGATTGCTTCAATCCATAAAGAGACTTTCTCAGTTTACACACCATATTGCTATGACTAGACCCCATCTTGCATCCTGGAGGGGGATCCATATAGACTTCTTCTTCTAGGTCTCCATGCAGGAATGCATTTTTAACATCAAACTGGTGTAATGGCCAATCCAGGTTTGCTACTAGAGAAAGGAGCACCCGAATTGTGTTGATCTTGGCTACAGGAGCAAAGGTCTCCCCATAGTCAATTCCATAAGTCTGAGTGTAACCTTTCGCCACTAGTCTTGCTTTGTATCTTTCAATGGTGCCGTCTGCTTTGAACTTTACTGTATATATCCATCTGCAACCCACTGTTCTCTTCCCTTTAGGAAGGGTAGTCATCTTCCAAGTGGAATTCTTTTGGAGGGCTCTCATTTCTTCATTCATTGCTTGAGTCCACTTGGGGTCTTTCAGAGCTTCCTGCACATTACTTGGAATAGATACAGTGGATAATTGACATACAAATGATGCACATGACGGGGACAGCCTATGTAGAGACACATGATTAGCAATAGGGTATTTAACCTTTGATGTAGGATCAGGGTCATACTGTTGTTTAGGGATCCCTCTAGTTGTATGAGGAGGTAACTGATAACCTATGTTTCCTGTGTGACTCGACTCAGGTAAAGTGTAAGTGTTTGAGTTTGAGTGTTCAGTTACCTGTGGAAGATCTTCAAGGCCAAGTCCTAATTGGATGAGTGGTAATGGTACTGTAGGAGGAGTCTTCGAAGCATTATCTGGAGTCTCCAGATCTTGTGGCTCTTGCTCTTGTTGCACCACTGCAGCTGGTGAGTCAGTAGTCACTACATCCTCATGTATTTTCTGAGGCTGCTCGGACACATTCTGTGGAATTAGGATGATTTTATTCTGAGTATCTTCTGAAAAGATAGAGCTCTCCCCCTGCAGGAGATGCTCAGATTCTCCCCCTGAGTAATAGAACTCACTCTCATGGAAAGTAACATCAGCAGTAATATGCAAGGTCTGAGTAGGGGGATGGAAACACTTGTAACCTTTCTTAGTGTCAGCATACCATACAAAGACACAGCGTAGTGCACACGGATCAAGCTTGCCACGCTGGTGTGGATATACCTGAACATAGGCCACACAACCAAAGACATGTGGTTCTAGATTTGGTGTGGACGGCATGGTGAGGAGAGTGGTCAATGTCTGGAATGGAGTTTGATATTGAAGAGTACTGGATGGTGTGCGATTAATGAGGTAAGCAGCAGAACAAAAAGCCTCCCCCCAAAAATGATGTGGCATATGGGCCTCAAATAAAGAGGCACGAACAACTTCCAGGAGATGACGATTCTTGCGTTCTGCTACCCCATTCTGTTGTGGTTTATAGGCACATGTGGTTTGATGAACAATACCATTCTCACTCAAAAAAGTATGTAGGTCATTGTTGATGTACTCTCCTCCATTGCCAGACCTAAGTGTTGTGATTTTTCTATCAAATTGAGTAGTAACATATCGATGAAAATTCTTGAATTTAGCAGTGACTTCACTTTTCTGTTTCATGGGAAAAACCCAGGTCATCCTGGTGCAATCATCTATAAATGTTACAAACCACTTAAAACCACTAATGGTAGAAACTCTTGACGGTCCCCACACATCAGAATGGACAAGCATGAAAGGCATAGAACTTTTATTTAATCTTAATGGGTAAGAAATTCGATGACTTTTCGCCAAAATGCAAGTTTCACAATGAAAGTCTGATTCAGCAAATTGGGAAAACAACTCCGGAAATAATCGTTTCAGATAACCAAAAGAAGCATGCCCTAATCGTCTATGCCACAACCAGATCTTCTTCATCCTGACCGACTCGTCCCCACTCACATGATGTGCTTGACTCAATTTCTTATTGCAGTCTTCGGTCAGGTCCAGATAATACACCTTTCCCCTCCTAGTACCACATCCAATCACGGCCCTGGTGAGAAGATCCTGAAAAGACAATACAATGGCCAAAAACACACAGTACAATTAAGAGAATCAATGATTTGAGGAACAGACAACAAATCATAGTCAAGTGAAGGGACAACTAAGACGTGGTCTAGACTTAATGATGATGTAAGAGATATGGACCCTTCTCCCAGAATTGGGGAGGTAGTTCCATTGGCATTAGTAACATGTGTTTGGCTTGACGGTTTGGTAGAGTGCAACCCAGTAAAACTAGATGTCATGTGATCAGTGGCACCAATGTCAATAACCCATGATCTATTACAAGTAAGTGAAGGTGTGCAAGAGAAAGTACCTGAGGTGGCCAAGGCCTTGGAGCCGGATGTACCTGATGTGATATCCTGGGAGGACTCAGATGTTGCGAATGAGACTCTGCTCGAATCCTTCTTTCGCCCTTTGTGAACCCATCCTTCTGGATAGCCAATGATTTCATAACAACCCTTAATTGTATGGTTTTCTAAACCACATTTGGTACACTTCATTGGGGGTCGGTTACGTGTAGAGTCGGTGTTCTGGGTGAATGACCGAGATTGCTTGGATTTTGCAGCGACCAAGGCTGTGGCTTCGGATGTGACACTGGCTTCAGACATGGTTCCCTGTCTGTTACTCTCTCTTTTGATATATGCATAAGTTGCCTCAAGTTCAGGTTTAGGCTCCATCCTCAAAATCTCTCCTCGAATTTGATCAAAGCTATTGTCCAAACCTGCAAGAAAGATATAAACTCGGAGACGGTCAATCTCCTTGCGCCTAGCTTCAATGTCTACTGGATTCTGCATGTTGCTTGGACATAATTGATCAAGTTCTTGAAAGATCTCAGTGAGCCCACTGTAGAAATTGGCAACAGACGCTCCATTCTGTTTCATCGTGAATGACCTTCTATGTAGATCATAAATCTTTGCCTCATCGGAACTGTCAGAATATGTTTTCTTGATTGCATCCCAGACTTGCTTGGCTGTGTCATAACGAATAAATTGTTTCATTTGGTTGGGTTGCATGGCATCGAATAACCAATTCTTGACTTGGCAATCCGACGCACGCCATTTGTTGTATGTCGAGTCTGTGGCTGCAGGTTGGGTCATATCACCTGTCAAGTGACCATGTTTTTCTCGTCCAGCAATCTTCATCTCTATGACTTGATGTCATAGAGAATAATTATGTTCATCTTCCAGTTGAGAAGTTGGAATTGTCTCCTTGAATGGCAACGATTTGGGTAGTTGCATTTGATTCACCATCACCTGAGGATTGGGCTGACTTGAGAGAGTTGAGGTCGTATTCACTCACCATGATGATGGCTCAATGAAGGATCTCTGGTTTGTGGGCTATGAGCGACGCAAGCGATGATGCGACACAACTGATGGTGATGCGAGGCTCTGGATTGGGTTTGTATGGTGGTATGACGGCTGCGGAAGCGTGCTAGGGTAGGTCAAGAGACAGTCATGATCGACTGCTCTGATACCATCTCAATTTGGGTGAAATATATCTTTTTCTATCAATTAATATGCAGCGTACAAGAGGTTTATATACAGCCCTTAGAGAACTATTCTAGGAAACAAATAAATACAGAGCAATCACGATCCTATAATCTAGGGAATCATAATCACATAGTTGACTTTGTTCTTTTACACTAACTAGGAATGTACAACTCATTTGACAGTATCTTCTTCTTATTTATTTGACCTGATCTAGAGGTTTCTTATTTTTCTATTCTTTTTTACCTGTGTTAGAGGTGATGATACTTTGTACTTTTGAGTTTATATACCTATTTTGGGTGGGGATACCTTTGGTTTATACACCTCATGATCGGTTGAATTTTTAGTGGAGTTGAGTATAGAGTTTAGATGACTATTTGGAGTGTGTTAGGTTATGTTCTTTAGATACTTGATAAAATGTTGTTATGAAGTTTTTGTCGATTTGTATACCTTATGGGAAGGTAATTAAGAAAAAACAATAATGGTTTAAAGTTGGAGATTGGGTGATGAGTTTATACACCTTGTTGCATTGTATGACTATATATGTAAAAAAATTGTGATTTTATGCCTAGCTTAGGAATAGGTTCGTATTTGTGTTGATTTTATTACCTTTTTATTTTCTTAAATTTTGGAGCCTTATTTGTTCATTTTTCTCTATCTATATAGTAGGTAAATTATACGTATATATTTGGTGTTTAATGTGTTCATGATGACTGTGTATTTGGAATTAAATGTAGGTGCGTCATAAAATATTAGGAAATAAAAAATTTTAAATTCAAAATTAAAAGTAATAAATGCTTAAATTTATGGATTCTTAATTGATTTCCATTATCTTAAGGGGTAAAATAGACATACAAAATTAAGAAATGGGCCTAAATAAAAAACTAAAAACCCAAAAAATAGTTTTAATACAGAAGAAAGTGTGAGTATTTTTCGTTTTTTTTTTGCCATGGAAAGTGTGAGTATTAAATCTTCTACCACCGAACCAAAGAGTACTAACTACTAAGACGGTGAAATGAATGTATATTGACTATTAAGCCAGGGTTGGGTGGTAGTTGTGTGTGCATTCATTAATTTCCCCTATCAAAAATTATGAAAACCCTATTTCCAACTCAAGCCAATATTTAACTCCCATCTTCTTCTTTTTTTTCACCATCTCCCTCACTCAATCACTCTGTGCTGCAACAACAAAATTGATCAAGAAGGTACACAAAGACCATCGAATCAAGATCACAAAATGGGAAAATCCAGTGCACAAATCAGCACCACCATCATCATTGCCACCACCATCTCATTCATGATGCTGAACTTCCACGGTGTCTCGGCGCAGGCTGCTCCTGCAACTACTACTGCTACTGCTACTGCTACTGCTACTGCTGCTGCTACTGCTCCTGCTACTACTACTGCTACTGCTACTTCTATTGCTCCTGCTACTGCTATTGCTACTGCTCCTGCTCCTGCTCCTGCTACTACTACTACTACTGTTCCTGCTACTATTACTGCTACTACTACTGCTACTGCTACTGCTACTGCTACTGCTAATGGTACTGCTCCTGCTACTGCTACTTCTACTGCCACTGCTACATCTCCTGCTACTACTAATGCTACTGCTCCTGCTACTGCTAATGCTACTGCTCCTGCTACTGCTGCTACTCCTGCTAATGCTACTACTCCTGCTCTTGCTCCTACTACTGCTCCTGCTCCTGCTCCTGCTACTGCTCCTGCTACTGCTACTACTCTTGCTATTACTACTGCTATTACTATTAACATTACTACTACTACTACTACTATTAACATTACTACTACTACTGCTACTACTACTACTACTACTATTACTACTATTACTATTGCTTCTCCATTTATATTATTATACCAAATTTTTGTTTAGAGAGGTTGTTCACATTTTTAAAATTTTGCGAATGATAGACAATGTGTCAACACAAATGATGTATTGTAGCAAATTTTGAAATTTTGTGTTGACACACTATTTACCCAGTGACAGAAGGAGACACATGAAGCCAATAATTTTGTTAAAAAAAGTGATCGATTACATATATATATCAAGCCCAATAACTATAAAATCTGAAAAATCAAAAAGGCACAATTTGAAAATTCTTCTTGTACATATTTTTTTAATATTAATAAAATTCTCTTGTAACATAGAGGTTTATTTTATGTGTATTTTTTTTTATTAGGAAAAAAATTGTATAGAGATTTAGACCACCCAAGTTTCAAATCCTGATTGTCTACCTCATATATGTAGGCACTATGTCGCAGATTTTGAAAAATGCAGACATCCTCTTTAAAGAAGGACTATTATTATATCTTTTTTTTTTCTTTATCTTGAATATTTGCATTGCACTTTATAATTCTGATTTTTTCTTTAATTAATCGCATGTTAGTGTACACATTCTATCATTTTAAACTTTTTTTAGTTTATTTTTTAAATTGTTTTTAGTACATTATTTTATCATTGATTTGAGATTTGTTGTATGGGCACCAACACGTTTGTCTTGGTGTGGAAATACTAAAATAACGAGGTGTGAACATGGAAGGATTGAATCTTTTACTGTCTTTTTTGGTGTTGATTTTGCGTCTAAAATTTCGGTCATTTTAAACTTATAGTAGAAAAATAAGTAAACATAAAATTTTATATTAAAAATAATTAAATATATTCTAAAACTGTGTAATCTTTATACATAAGTATAAAATCAGATGTAAATAATTATAAACCCCCTAGTTAGAGAAAAAATCTTTCATAACCTCCACCCAAAATCTACCTCTCCCATAACCCCCAATCTTACACTTAATATTTTCCTAAACCCCCTAGTCAACTAATATCCAGCTAAGTTTGACTCCCTATCTTTTAATTTTCCAGTTTTACCCCTTTTATTTACTTTTAATTTTTATAAAATTTTAATTATGTTTTTTTTGGTGCCCGCTTCCTTCCCTTGCCCTCCACTTTCCACGAAACCCAACAACAGCAACGGATCAACCCAGGCAGACCCAAGCTCCTCTGTCAGCGATCTCCATTTTCCGGTAGCGTCACGGTCTAACTCTGGCACCAATAGCTTCCTCTCCTCGCGACGAACACGGTGGTGCCCACCGATCATCCAACCGACCCTCGACGACGATGGAACGACGCCAAACAGCAGCGAAGCCTCCGCCGGCGATCTCCATTTTCCAGTAGCGTCGCGGTCTAACTCTGGCACCAATAGCTTCCTCTCCTCACGACGAACACGGTGGTGCCCACCGATCATCCAACCAACCCTCGACGGCGATGGAACGACGCCAAACAGCAGCGAAGCCTCCGCCGGCGATCTCTATTTTCCGGCAGCGTCGCAACCTAGCTCTGGCACCAATATCTTCCTCTCTTCACGCTGAGTCTCTCCATGCCATTTCCTCACTCCGACCACCACTGGGCACGGCTTTTGCGAAGCTACGAAGCTGCGGCTTCTCCGACGGTTTTTGGGCCGATTCCGGTGGTGTTTTCTGTCGATCCAGGTATCAATCTTTGGCCCCTCGACCTGCTCTTGCTATTGGTTGGGTTGTTTTGACTCAAATCTTGGTTTTCAGGTTGGTTTGCCGCTGCAACCGCTAGATCCGCCACTTGTGGCGGCAGGTTGGGTGTTTTTTTTTGCTGTTCAGCCTCCCCCGAATCCTAAAAGCTCAATTCGATGTCCGAAAATATTTTTGGGTGAGTTCTGTAATTTTCTGTGTGTTTATTGGGGCTGGGTAGCCACCGTGTGTGGTGGTCACCGCCTGACTCGGCCGTTGAACGATCAATTTTATGAACCCTGTTTGATTTGTTGAACTGTCTGGTCTTAAACAGGTACCTCGGCGATTAAAAAGTGCAACTGAATTCAACAAATTCAGTTTCAGTTTCTAGCTTAATTAGTGTAACTGTGTAAATTCAGTTTCAGTTCTAGAAAATTTAGTTTCACTTTCTGAAAATTCAGTTT
>QANW01005300.1:321775-413866 GCA_003254865.1 Dryas drummondii
AAAAAAAAAAAAAAAAAAAAAAAAAAAAGTATAAAATCAGCACTAAATTAATAAGTTAAGATTTTGAGGCTAGAGCACCGACTTTCTGCTTATGCTCATTTAATGACGCAAAAAGACAGATAGCGGCGCCGCTATAAAAGGCATGAGAATTTCTTTATTCGACTTCAAATTTAATTGGTAATTTGGTATGCATATTATAGTAGCCTGAGTAGGTGGAGTAACTTTTCAGTGTTATCAATTCATATTCATTTATATTTATATATTAGCACGTGTGGTATCTTTATACCTTTCTATTTTTTAGTGAAATGAACCATGATGTGTCTCCATTTCATATTCAATCAGATGCTCCTCGAGAAGCAAATGATCTCTACACATCTTATAAATTCTTGCACGTACAAACACTGCATAAATATTTATTTGCGAAATACGACAACATTTTCAATCTTCACATTTATTAATTTTTTCTTTTAGGAATGTTATTCACTTTATTCAATTTATCTTGTTTACCAAACTTATCTTTTATTATTCTTATTCCGCAATATAAATTAATGATCGAAAAGTTTATTTTTTAAATCTAAGTATGAAGATCATTTAAAAAAAAAAACAACCAAATCGAAAATCATTCGATTATATAATTATGATAAAATAAACAGATGGTTTGGTAAGAATTTGATTCATCATTTTTTTATTTAATAATTATTACATGATCAAACAATTTCCGATTTAGTTAATTTTTGCAGAGATGATTTCAAATAATTATCCAAAAAATGAACGGTTCTGATTATGAAAATATATGTAATGTGGAATAAGAATAATAAAAATGAAAGTCAGTAGAGAAAGTAGATAGTATTCCCCATTTTTTTTACAAGTCAATCAACACTTTAGTAAATTATATTTTTGCAGGGGTTTTATAGCTTAAATGGTAGAGCATTATTCTAGGATTTGAATTATATGTGGTGTTTATATTTACTTGTTTTGATCATACTCATGCATTACAAACTCATGTGTTACACATACTTAAAAAGTATTATGAATTTATTTCTAATTTTGCTAACACAATTTAAATATATAATACATGATTGAGATTAAAATTTAATTAAAAACAAGTAGAGAATCTAAATATTATTTCTATAACCATGGTTACAAACTTACAATTGGATTGTTAATTACTCTCTTCTCCTAAAAAAAATAAAAAATGAGAGTTTTTATTTGCACACCTTTTTTTCTCTCACTACACACCCATTTCCCACCTCACATCCCATTTTTTTTTGTTATTTTTATCAATTTCTTAATATATACCCTAAAATTTTTTAAAATACCCTCATTATACAACCAAACTCATCACACACCCATTACTCAACGCCGGCCGTCCACTGTCGTCGGAGACCGGCCTGCCTCCCTTCCCCTTATCTCTCCCTCTTTCTCTCTCCTTCCCTTTATCTCTTTCACTTTCTAGCTCTCTTCTCTGCCTTTCTCTCACTCTTCTCTCCTTGTCTCTCGTCATCTCTTCGATCTGCCACAGAGGCCAGCGTCACCCTGGTCGCCGGATGTCAGACCTACACCAACATTGACTTTCTCTTCCCTCTCTCTTTTCTTTTCCATTACTCTAGCTCTGACTTCACACCCTTGCCAAGGGAAAGGCCTGGAGGCCAATGACCTAGTCGGCCTCCATATCGGAGATCGTTCATCTTTGATCTGGAGGCTAGCAAGGTCGCTGACCTCCCTTTCCCTCGACAAGGGTGTGAAGTACGTGAGAAAGACGAGGAAGGACAGAGAGAAAGAGAGAGAGAGAGAGAGAGAGAGAGAGAGAGAGAGAGAGAGAGAGAGAGAGAGAGAGAGAGAGAGGAGAGAGAGAGAGAGAGAGAGAGAGAGAGAGAGAGAGAGAGAAAGGAAGGAAAATGAGAAAGAGGGAAGGAAAGAAACATAGAGGGGAGATAAGCTACCGCTAGTGTGGGTCTGAAAGCCGGCGACGGAAGGATGACAGAGGCAAGGGTGGGAGCTGGGATCGAGGTTTTGGGTGGCTGATTGTTTTTTTTTTTTTAATAATAGTTGTCCTTGATGGTATTTTGATATTATGGTAAATTTGTAATTTTATAAATTAATTAAAACAAATGTGTATTGAGAGGAAAGAGGGTGTGCATATAGCAACCCTCAAGAAAATTTGTTTTATGAGTAATTTTGTATGTATTATTAAAGAACAATACTTTGGTCACCCCTTGGGGGTACCTCAAGGTCACCCCACCCCCCCAAATTCTGATTTCGACAATGTTGGCGTATAATCGAAACCATTTACTTTTTAGATCATTTATTATAGATCTTCTCTACAAAAAATTAACTCAATCGGAAATCGTTTGGTTATATAACTGTTGTCGATTAAATAATAAAAAATCAACGGTTTGGTAAAAAAATCACTCTTAATTAAAAATCATCTATTTTTTCTATTTAATTAACAATAGTTATATAATCAAACAATTTCCGATTGATTTGATTTTTTGCAGAGATGATCTTTAATATGTTATCTAAAAAGTGAACGGTTTCGATCATGCGCCGACATTGTCAAAATCAAAATTTGAGGAAATTGAGTGACCTTGAGGTTCCCCAAAGGTGACCCAAGTATTGTTCATTATTAAATCTCATATATCATTTCTATCTAGAATGATGGAGGGTAGAGCCGTAGAGGATATGGTCTATTTAATGGCCATTCATCCCCACAACTGAATCAGCGGCATGGTGCACGTGAGCCAACCAACCTTCTAGATTTGAATGCTCTCATTCAATCTCATTAAAGGTTCCTACCAGAATGTTTTTTCTTATCACATGGTCAGTGAAGAACACAGCAAAACAAGCACATGGTCTCTGTTCTTCTGTCAGCACAAATCATGATAAACAAACAACTTCAAACACTTTTCTTTTTCTATTTCTTTTCTGCTCAAAACTCCAAACACTTGTTACATTTTGTGGCCAAACTTTTCTCAAAATAATTTTTTTACTTGCTTTAAATATTTATATTTTTTAATTTCCTATAATTTGATCGAGGGGTAACTTTTTCAATTTCCAATAATATATACATTATTTATAATTTATTGTAGTTAGTTATCCATATTAGTAATGGTATTAATTTACAATTTATATCAGGATAATATATTTAGCTATAAAAGACTATAATCAGTGCATTTCAAGGCAACGCGAATGGCAAACCCAAGAGGGTTCATGAATTTCATATTTTCCCCCATTTACGGTTATTTCATTCTCTGAAGATAACACATTTTCAAGAGTGTTAATACTTAATACCAAACATGAAAATAAAATTGTACTTAAAAAATAAAAAAGCCAAATTGTTAGTTGTTTCTCAACTATGTTTTCTCTTTCCTTTGTACGTAGCTTTCTGGAATTGTTTTAGAAAGCCTATAAACTCAAGATTGGTGACTTTATGTTCAACCAAATGATAATAACTTTTTTTTTTTTTTGCTAATTTCACAGTTCTTGGAATACCAGTGGGAGCTCCCTCAGCTTCACCTTCTGCAGGTACTTTTGTTTCTAGCTAATTGAAATTAACCATCTAATCCATATCCAGAACACCATTTTTTTTATATAAATATTTACAGCAGGATTAGTATAATGTTTTTAGAATAATCTTAATTTATTTAACATTATATGTAATGCATGATCCACAGCACCTGATCAAGGACCAACTGCTTCCACTTCATCAGCAAACAACAAAGTTAATGGAGCTTCAAGTAGTGCCCACTCTGTTGTGGCTTTCCTTGTTGGCTTGGCTATTGCATTTCTTCCCACATTCTTCTGATTTTTACATTTTCCGATCATGATTTCTTTCCATATTTCTTTCAAATTTTCCATTTAATCGATTGTGATTGTTGCAAGATAATATATATATATATATATGTACGTCTATTTATTCCGATTAATAAATATGTTATGCGTAGGAATTTTTATTTAGCTCACTTAATTAAAAAGGGACCACTGTGTTTGGAATTGGGTTGATTGGCTTCCATTCAATGGTTTTTTTATTTTTTATTTTTTGTCAACTAGAAAAGGCCCAATAAGTTAAGATTTAAAGCAAATGGACCAACAAGAAGATTGTTCATCACTCTGTACTTCGCTTAGTTTCTGTAATTTTAAATTTTTGTTGTTGAAATTCCATAGCAGTAGTCCATGTTCCATTTTCTTTGAGGAATAAAAATGAATCACTCTTTTTGATTCTCAAAAAGAATCGTGATTCTTTCCGGTATGTTATGCAATTAATAAAAATTAACTATATAATTTTTCTTTTGGCCATTAACTATATAATTTGTTTTAGAAGTAAGTTGTTTGTACTAAATTCTAGTTTGGTGTAGGAGGGGAAACAAACTGAAAAATAGCTAACATATAGTTTCCAAAGAGGAAAATTGAAAAAAAAAAAAAAAAAAGACAAAATGGAGAACTATTAAACCCAAAAGCCCATAGCCCACTCAAAAATCCTATCCCTGCCACCCTAGGCCCAGCCTTAATAGAGTCTCCGGTGCTCAGCCTTCCGACCTAAGCCCACAGAAAAGTTCAGTCCAGCCCCAAAAATAACCCTGACATGTGACATGCCGTTTGCTACATTTTTAGAGTCTCACGGTCTCACAAATCACCATTTCCAGGATTAAATTACAAGTGACCCAGTTCATCTTCCTCCGTTTCCTTTGCTGTTGTTTCTCAACAACCAAACAGACTAAACCAGTACACTAAAGGGTGTATTCATTTAAGATTTTAATGGACTTTTATTGAATTGAAAACTTTGATGGTATTCAATTAAGACTTTTAAAGAGTCTACTAAAGTTTTATAGTATTTGAATAGAACTTTTAAAAAGTCTATAAAAGTATATTGGTATTCAATTAAGATTTTTAAAAAGTTCATAAAAGTTTGTTAGTATTCAATCAGGACTTTCAAATAGTCTATAAAAGTCATTTGATATTTAAAAAGTTATTAACATCTTTCACAAAATTCAATAAACAGTGAAGTTTGATGGAGTTTGGAGTATGTAATATAAATACCAATTCAACAACCTCCTCTCTAGAGATTTCTAAGTAATTCGCATAAAAAAAAATTCAAGTTAAACAGACTTGTTTGACCAAGTGTTCTCCCAACACGTATAGCCTTCAATCTTCCATCAGAGACAAATTTCTCATCTCATCTCCAAGTAGGGTTCTTAATATATAATTCAATGTTGGAATTCTTTTAATGTAATATAGATCCATGTGTTCTTTATGATTTCTCTTGTATTAGGGTTTAGAGTTCTCTTCTATAAGGGTTTATGGATTCTCAACTATATATCTCAATTCTATAATTTTCTTCACAATAATATTAATCTTTTCATTGTGGATTTTCTTATAAATCACATATTGGATGTTCTTTAATTTTTTGGTCAAACTGTAGGAAGATGCTAGTTATAATATATGTGTGACGTTTATATTAAGCAACTTCTTCTTCGTTTGTTTGTCTTCCTGAATCTATATTAAGCAACTTCTTCGTTCGTTTGTTCGGCTCTATCATTTGTGTTTTTTTTTGCCAAGGCTCTAATTAAATCATTAGTTTAATATATAAGAAACCCATTTAATTACTTGCACATTGATGCATTCCTTATGTGATGGACTTGAAAATTTTTTTTTTTTTTGTGTGCCAAAAGTGATACCTTGCACCTTAAAATAAAATTAAATGTGCCTCTTGACATGCGATGATCAAAAGACTAGTTAATGGCTTAATTCTTATGAAATTGATTTCGTTTTGGTTAGTTTTTAACACTCACAACCAAAAATATTAAATAGTATTATTTAATATGTTTATTAACTTTTTGTTTGTAACACGGTGTATCATATCACCTCTCTTATAACTTATATGTTGCTGGCTCCACTTATAGAGGTGAATCTCAACTCTATTTAAGAGATATGACACATGTAGTAGCAAAAATATAATCAATATGTGCCGGTTTGGAGTTTGATTACCTGCAACCTATTTAGCCGGTTAACTTCATATGCTACTAACTACTTTAATAAATGAACAGCTAAGTAACAAGTAAGTATAGGCCATCATGTATGAACAGCTAACAATTCCAAGCGTATGATGCTCCCTCAGTTAAAATTGTTGACCCTTTCATAATTGCCAGTAGCTACCGGCACTTTTTGGGGTCCTCAACTTCCAATTCCCAAAATGAGAAAACAAAACACTCTCAACCACACGACACCCACTTTGTGTCTTTGGACTCTCTTGCTAGTTAATTTTGCAGGACCACTCTCACTTACGTGATATATCATGTTTCGGGTTGCCCACCATCTTCAATATTGTCTTGTTCCTCAACCTCTCATTTTCAACCACAAAATAGAAGAAAACATTAATGTACTCATTAGAAAGTCTCCCAATGTTTCATACCAAAACAGAATGGAAAAAAGCATAAAAATCTTCCAAGAAGATATTATAACTTCTTTTTTGTGAGTCTTGTGAGAGAATGCATGCATATATTGATGTGTAACCTAAACAAGTAACTATATAATATTGTTTTGAATCTTGGGAGGCTGCAATCTGTTATTTACACTCAAGTTTTTTTTTTTTTTCTTTTTCAGTATTGATTAGTCATTAATTTGTTTGTCCATATTGGCTTACTAAATGATGTGTATATTGGTATATATGTTAATATTTTTTGTTACATTAGAAGAAATAAAATTATAGACGACATATTTTAATCTTAGGCATAAATTCAATTTAGACACATAACTATATAAGCTATTTCAACGGGGTCCATAAACTTTAAAATATTTCAAATATACACCCGATCTATTATCTAAATTGAAAAATGAATTTCTATCCATTAATTCGTTGAGAGATCAGTTAAATAACAGCTTGACTTTTGCTGACCGGGATTACTTGGCGATGTGACGCTATATTAGCAAACATTTTCCGGCAAATGAGCGACACATGCCCACAATTTAATAATAATAGAGAGAGAGAGTTTGTGTGCCCGTGTCAGGGGTTAGGTGGACCCGTGTCGCTCATTTCTCGCCAAATGAGCGACACGGGTCCACCTAACCCCTGACACAGGTCCACAAACTCATCATCTCTTTCTCGCTCGTTGAACACAAGTGAGAGATTTATATTCGAATTTGGGAGAAAACGTGATGTTTTTTGGAGACTAAATGATCAGGAGAGCGTTCAACGAACGGGAAAGAGGTGATGGGTGTGTGGGCTCATGTCAAGTGGACATGTGTTGCTCATTTGGCGGGAAATGTATGCTGAGTTGGTGCCACGTTGCCAATTAATTCCCGTTAGCAAAAACCAAACTGACATTTAACTGATCTCTCAATAAATTGATGGACGGAATTTCATTTTTCAATTTACATAATAAATCAGGTGTATATTTGAAATATTTGAAAGTTCGTGGACCTTATTTAAATAGTATATATAGTTATGTGTCTAAATTGAATTTATGTCTTAATCTTAACTCATTATTTCACCCATTCTATCCGATACAGATCTATCTCAATATTTGTTTCATCTCTTTAGACACCGCTAAATTTTTCTAGAAATTTGGAATGCTATGGAGAATCGATACACTCAAGGGTTGCTGATGCTATCTCATCAATTGGACTTAATGACGGGATGATGACTAGTGTTAATTAAATGTAGATATTTCAGCTCAAGGTATTGCTTGGTCTCTTAAATAATAAATTCACAACCACGCTTTGGTTTTCTGGAAGTGGAGATGCACCGGCGAGTATATCTAATGACAGATTTGAATCCGCAGTTGGCCTCAATTTGTTATTAACAAGTTTGTTAGAAATTGGTTTGAGGCTGATAAAGTCATTCTGACAAATTTGCCCGACATGTCGCGTAATCACGTGTCAAATTTTGTTAACAGACTATTGAACATAATTTATGGCAATCATATATTGCAACATTTTGAAACATAATCAAGTTATATAGAATCTAAAATTTCTTATTTAAAGTGACATACGGGGTATTGGGGTAAGGTTCAGTAACCCAATTTTTCCATTCTATAATCGCACGTAGTCTATACAAGAAAACAAATTAATTATTCATTTTTTTAAACAAAAAAATAACGGTGAATGATAAAATAGCCAACTCAAGGACTTCAATGATAAAATAACTCGCTTAAAGTTTTCGACATTAAAAACGTCTACTTAGGTTGTTTAAAATATTATACCCGTATACTTCGTGAAACGCTATTCCGCTTCGTGTTTGTGTAGGGTTGAGCGGTCGGCAGCTCCGCTTTTTTTTTTTTTTTTTTTTTTTTTTTTTTTCTATAGGACAGTTGAAACGGTTGAATATTAACATATAAAATTAGAGTAAACAGTAACATGTACATGTAACCAAAAACATTAAATATTGTATAAATATCAATTTTATATGATTTAATGTTGAACAATTTCAACCAAATTGTGGTGAAACTGTACGTTGAATAGTTTTATACAAAAAACAAAATGCTACGAGCGTTCAGTAAACAATGTTGAACGCTACTGATTAGAAAGTGGCCTTGGACCATTGTCCTTGGGTGTCATGTTTTAGGCTAAACATATAATTAATAATTAGAAATAAACTCAATAGGTATGCATGACTTTGGTAAAACCTTGGCTTTCAATTTAAACTCATTTTGATCGATGACAAGTTGGATTACTTTCCTTTTATAGGTTTTGATGAGTCATCTAATTACTCAACAGCCCCATAGTGCCCCTATGTTTTCAAATGGTAACTTTTCAACATTAAAAGTTACCATTTGAATTAATGAATATCATATTTTAAGTAATTGTCATTTAACAATTATGATTATGACAATTAAATTTTTTCCATTTCAAGTTGTAATTTTGAATTTTCATACATAAATGGTTGTGCGTGTGTCATCATTTTTCAAAGATATATGCATATATATCCGTGTTTGTATATTTTTCTCAGAATTAACTTCTGATAACAAGATAAATAAAATTGACATCCTTCTTCTTCAATCGTTTTCTTATTCTTTCTTTTTGTTTTATCATGTTCTTCTTATTGCATCTTTCATCTTCTTCTTTTATTTTTATTTTGTCCTGATTTAGAGGTGTAATTTTCTTCTTCTTGTTCTTACCTTTTTTTTTTTTTTTTTTAACTTGAGCGAAAGGTATCTTAATTCTCATTCTTTCATCTTTTTCTTTACCTAAGCCAAATATATCTTCTTCTTATTTATTTGACTTGATCTAGAGGTTTCTTATTCTTCTATTCTTGTTTACCTGTGTTAGAGGTGATGATACTTTGTACTTTTGAGTTTATATACCTATTTTGGGTGGAGATACCTTTGGTTTATACACCTCATGAGGATGTTGAATTTTTAGTGGAGTTGAGTATAGAGTTTAGATGACTATAATTTGGAGTGTGTTAGGTGATGTTCTTTAGATACTTGATAAAATGTTGTTACGAAGTTTTTGTCGATTTGTATACCTTATGGGGAGGTAATTAAGAAAGAACAATAATGGTTTAAGGTTGGAGATTGGGTGATGAGTTTGTACACCATGTTGCATTGTATGACTATATATGTAAAAAAAATTGTGATTTTATGCCTAGCTTAAGAATAGGTTCGTATTTGTGTTGACTTTATTACCTTTTATTTTCTTAAATTTTGGAGTCTTATTTGTTCATTTTTCTCTATCTATATAGTAGGTAAATTATATGTATATATTTGGTATTTAACGTGTTCATGATGATTGTGTATTTGGAATTAAATGTAGGTGCATCATAAAATATTAGGAAATAAAAAATTTTAAAATTCAAAATTAAAAGTAATAAATGCTTAAATTTATGGATTGATTTCCATTATCTTAAGGGGTAAAATAGACATACAAAATTAAGAAATGGGCCTAAATAAAAAACTAAAAACCCAAAAAATAGTTAATAGTTTTAATACAGAATATTTTTTGTTTTTTTTTGGCCATGGAAAGTGTGAGTATTAAATCTTCTACCACCGAACCAAAGAGTACTAAGACGGTGGAATGAATGTATATTGACTATTAAGCCAGGATTGGGTGGTAGTTGCGTGTGCATTCATTAATTTCCCCTACCAAAAATTAGGAAAACCCTATTTCCAACTCAAGCCAATATTTAACTCCCATCTTCTTCTTTTTTTTCACAATCTCCCTCACTCAATCACTCTGTGCTGCAACAACAAAATCGATCAGGAGGGTACACAAAGACCATCGAATCAAGATCACAAAATGGGCAAATCCATTGCACATATCAGCACCACCATCGTCATTGCCACCACCATCTCAATCATGATGATGAACTTCCACAGCGTCTCGGCGCAGGCGCCGGCTCCGGGGCCGGCATCCGAGGATTGCTTAACCAACCTTCTGAGCATGGCGGATTGCCTGACGTACGTGGAGGAAGGTAGCAACTTGACGAAGCCGGATAAGCCGTGCTGCCCGGAGCTGGCGACGTTGGTGGACACCAACCCCATCTGCTTGTGCTATTTGCTTGGCAACAGTAGCAACAGCTTTGGAGTTGAGATTGACATAGACAGAGCGCTCAAGCTTCCATCTGTTTGCAAAGTTGATACCCCACCTGCTAGCTACTGCTCAGGTACTACTACTACTACTTCTCCATTTATATTATTATACCAAATTTTTGTTTAGAGAGGTTGTTCACATTTTTTAAATTTCGGATGACAGGCAATGTGTCAACACAAATCATGTATTGTAGCAAATTTTGAAATTTTGTAATTTTGTGTCGACACACTATTTACCCAATGACAAAAGAAGATACATGAAGTCAAAAATTTTGTTAAAAAAAAAAGTGATCGATTACATATATATATATCAAGCCTAATAACTATAAAATTTGAAAAATCAAGAAAGCTCAGTCTGAAAATTCTTCTTGTACATATTTTTTTAATGTTAATAAAATTCTCTTGTAAGCGTAGAGGTTTATTTTATGTGTATTTTTTTTTATTAGGAAAAAAATCATATAAAGATTTAGTTCACCCAAGTTTCAGTTTCACCGCTGTGTCTATCTCATATATTTAGGCACTATGTCGCAGATTTTGAAAAATGCAAACATCCTCTTTAAAGAAAGAAGGACTTTATTATATCTTTTTTTTTTCTTTATCTTGAATATTTGCATTGCACTTTATAATTCTGATTTTGTCTTTAATTAATCCCCTGTTAGTGTACACATTCTATTATTTTAAACTTTTTTAGTTTCTTGTTAAATTGTTTTTGGTACATTATTTTATTTTCTATCTTAATGCATTTGCGATTTTTTATTTGAATAAATCAATACATTGATTTGAGATTTGTTGTATGGGCACCAACACGTTTGTCTTGGTGTGGAAATACTAAAATAACGAGGTGTGAACATGGAAGGATTGAATCTTTTACTGTCTTTTTGGTGTTGATTTTGTGTCTAAAATTTCGGTCATTTTAAACTTATAGTAGAAAAATAAGTAAACATAAAATTTTATAGGTTCATTGATTTTAGATACTAAATTATAATGTTTTTTCATTTCAACTACTAAAATATTTATGTTATTTCACTTTAGATACTAAATTTCAGTTTAGATACCAACTTTAAAAAACATAGTTATATTGAACTGTGATTGTTTAATAGTCATAACTTTTTTATTGATTTGTTGTTTTTTCAATAGTTGCAAGACCTAAACTTTAATGTTTAGTTTTTGGATTATAGGGTTTCATCTCCAAAACTTAAATCAAAAGTATGAAACTCTTAAAAATTTTGATTTTTTATAAATTTTAAATAGTCACAACTGTAACTGTTCGACAATTACAACTGTAACTGTTCGACAGTTACAACTATATAACAAACTGATTTGTGACCTAATCCAAAATGTTTTACTCTATGCTAGTACCTAAACTAAAAAAAATTAGTGTCTTACTGCTTTACTAAAAAATTATTAATATTTGATATTTAATTTTAATTTTCTAAAATTTTATATTAAAAATAATTAAATATATTCTAAAACTGTGTAATCTTTATACATAAGTATAAAATCAGCACTAAATTAAACAGTTGAGATTTTAGATTTTGAGGCTAGAGCACCGACGTTCTGCTCATGCTCATTTAATGAACGCAAAAAGACAGATAGCCGCTATAAAAGGCATGAGAATTTCTTTATTCGACTTCAAATTTAATTGGTATGCATATTATAGTAGGTGGAGACTGTGGAGTAACTTTTCAGTGTTATCAATTCATATTCATTTATATTTATATATTAGCACGTGTATCTTTATACCTTTCTATTTGTTAGTGAAATGAACCATGATGTGTCTCCATTTCATATTCAATCAGATGCTCCTCGAGAAGCAAATGATCTCTACACATCTTATAAATTCTTGCACGTACAAACACTTTATAAAATATTTATTTGCGAAATGCGACAACATTTTCAATCGTCACATTTATTAATTTTTTTTTTTTAGGAATGTTATTCACTCTATCCAATTTATCTTCTTCACCGAAATTCTCTTTATTATTTTTATTCCGCAATATAAATTCATGATTGAAAGTTTATTTTTTAAATCTAAGTATGAATATGATCTCTACAAAAAATCAATCAAATCGAAAATCGTTTGATTATATAATTATGATCAAATAAACAGATGGTTTTTGTAAGAATTTGATTAATCGTTTTTTTATTTGATAATTATTACATGATCAAACGATTTCTGATTTAGTTGATTTTTGCAGAGATGATTTCAAATAATTATTTAAAAAATGAATGGTTCTAATTATGAAAATACATGTAATGTGAAATAAAAATAATAAAGGAAAAAGTCAGTAGATCGAGAAAATAGATAGTATTCCCCCTTTTCTTTACAAGTCAATCAACAATTTAGTGAATTATATTTTTGCAGGGTGTTTTATAGCTTAAATGGTAGAGCATTATTCTAGGATTTGAATTATACGTGGTGTTTATATTTACTTGTTTTGATCATACTCATGCATTACAAACTCATGTGTTACACATACTTCAAAAGTATTATGAATTTATTTCTTATTTTGTTTACACAATTTAAATATATAATACATGATTAAGATTAAAATTTAATTAAAAACAAGTAGAGAATCTAAATATTATTTCTATAACCATGGTTACAAACTTACAATTGGCCGGATTGTTAAATACTCTCTTCTCCTAAATAAAAAAAAAAAATGAGAGTTGCTATATGCACACTTTTTTTTCTCACACTACACACCCATTTCTCACTTCACATCCCATTTTTTTTTGTTATTTTTATCAATTTCTTAATATATGCCCTAAAATGTTTTTAAATACCCTCATGATACAACCAAACCCATCACACATCCACTACCCGACGTCGGCCGTCCACTGTCGTCGAAGACTAGCCTGCCTCCCTTCCCCTTATCTCTCTCTCTCTCTCTCTTTTTCTCTCCTTCCCTGTATCTCTTTCACTCTCTAGCTCTCTTCTCTGCCTTTCTCTCACTCTTCTCTCCTCTGTCTCTCGTCATCTCTCCAATCTGCCACAGAGGCCAGTGCCACCCTGGTCGCTGGATGTTAGACCTACACCAGCAGCGGCTTTCTCTTCCCTCTCTCTTTCCTTTTCCATTACTCTAGCTCTGACTTCACACCCTTGCCAAAGGAAAGGGAGGCCGGCGACCTAGTCGACCTCCATATCGGAGATCGTTCATCTATGATCTGGAGGCTAGCAAGGTCACTGGCCTCCCTTTCCCTCGGCAAGGGTGTGAAGTACGTGAGAAAGACGAGGAAGGACAAAGAGAAAAAGAGAGAAAGAGAAAAAGAGAGAGAGAGAGAGAGAGAGAGAGAGAGAGAGAGAGAGAGAGAGAGAGAGAGAGAGGAAGGAAAAAGAGAAAGAGGGAAGGAAAGAAACATAGAGGGGAGATAAGCTACCGCTGGTGTGAGTCTGAACGCCGGCGACGAAAGGATGACAAAGGCAAGGGTGGGAGCTGGGATCGGGGTTTTGGGTGGCTGTTTGTTTTTTTTTTTTTTTAATAATAGTTGTCCTTGATGGTATTTTGATATTATGGTAAATTTGTAATTTTATAAATTAATTAAAACAAATGGAAAGAGGGTGTGCATATAGCAATCCTCAAGAAAATTTGTTTTATGAGTAATTTTCTATGTATTATTAAAGAACAATACTTTGGTTACCCCTTAAGGGTACCTCAAGGTCACCCCACCCTCTCAAATTTTTATTTTGACAATGTCGGCGTATAATCGAAACCGTTTATTTTTTAGATCAATATTATAGATCTTCTCTACAAAAAATTAACTCAATTGGAAATCGTTTGATTATATAACTATTATCAATTAAATAAAAAAAAAATCAACGGTTTAGTAAAAAAATCACTCTTTAATTAAAAATTATCTATATTTTTTTTAATTGACAATAGTTATATAATTAAACGATTTCCGATTAATTTGATTTTTATAGAAATAATCTTTAATATGTTATATAAAAAGTAAACGGTTTCGATTATGCGTCAACGTTGTTAAAATCAGAATTTGAATAAATTGGGTAACCTTGAGGTACCCCCAAGGGTGACCTGTTCATTATTAAATCTCATATATCATTTCTATCTAGAATGATGGAGGGTAGGGCCGTAGAGGATATGGTCTATTTAATTACCATTCATCCCCACAACTGAATCAGCGGCATGGTGCACGTGAGCCAACCTTCTTGATTTGAATGCTCTCATTCAATCTCATTAAAGGTTCCTACCAGAATTTTTTTTCTTATCACATGGTCAGTGAAGAACACAGCAAAACAAGCACATGGTCTCTGTTCTTCTGTCAGCACAAATCATAATAAACAAACAACTTCAAACACTTTTCTTTTTCTATTTCTTTTCTGCTCAAAACTCCAAACACTTGTTACATTTTGTGGCCAAACTTTTCTCAAAATAATTTTTTTACTTGCTTTAAATATTTATATTTTTTAATTTCCTATAATTTGATCGAGAGGTAACTTTTTCAATTTCCAATAATATATACATTATTTATAATTTATTGTAGTTAGTTATCCATATTAGTAATTGTATTAATTTATAATTTATATCAGGATAATTTAGCCATAAAAGACTATATATAATCAGTGCATTTCAAGGCGATGCGAATGGCAAACCCAAGAGGGTTCATAAATTTCATATTTTCCCCCATTTACGGGTATTTCATTCTCTGAAAAAGATAACACATTTTCAAGAGTGTTAATACTTAATACCAAACATGAAAATAAAATTGTACTTAAAAAATAAAAAAGCCAAATTGTTAGTTGTTTCTCAACTATGTTTTCTCTTTCCTTTGTACGTAGCTTTCTGGAATTGTTTTAGAAAGCCTATAAACTCAAGATTGGTGACTTTATGTTCAACCAAATGATAATAACTTTTTTTTTTTTTTGCTAATTTCACAGTTCTTGGAATACCAGTGGGAGCTCCCTCAGTTTCACCTTCTGCAGGTACTTTTGTTTCTAGCTAATTGAAATTAACCATCTAATCCATATCCAGAACACCATTTTTTTTATATAAATATTTACAGCAGGATTAGTATAATGTTTTTAGAATAATCTTAATTTATTTAACATTATATGTAATGCATGATCCACAGCACCTGATCAAGGACCAACTGCTTCCACTTCATCAGCAAACAACAAAGTTAATGGAGCTTCAAGTAGTGCCCACTCTGTTGTGGCTTTCCTTGTTGGCTTGGCTATTGCATTTCTTCCCACATTCTTCTGATTTTTACATTTTCCGATCATGATTTCTTTCCATATTTCTTTCAAATTTTCCATTTAATCGATTGTGATTGTTGCAAGATAATATGTATATATATATATGTACGTCTATTTATTCCGATTAATAAATATGTTATGCGTAGGAATTTTTATTTAGCTCACTTAATTAAAAAGGGATCACTGTGTTTGGAATTGGGTTGGCTTCCATTCAATGGTTTTTTTATTTTTTATTTTTTGTCAACTAGAAAAGGCCCATAAAGTTAAGATTTAAAGCAAATGGACCAACAAGAAGATTGTTCATCACTCTGTACTTCGCTTAGTTTCTGTAATTTTAAATTTTTGTTGGTGAAATTCCATAGCAGTAGTCCATGTTCCATTTTCTTTGAGGAATAAAAATGAATCACTCTTTTTTATTCTCAAAAAGAATCGTGATTCTTCCCGGTATGTTATGCAATTAATAAAAATTAACTAGATAATTTTTCTTTTGGCCATTAACTATATAATTTGTTTTAGAAGTAAGTTGTTTGTACTAAATTCTAGTTTGGTGTAGGAGGGGAAACAAACTGAAAAATAGCTAACATATAGTTTCCAAAGAGGAAAATTGATATAAAAAAAATAAAAAAAAACCAGACAAAATGGAGAACTATTAAACCCAAAAAGCCCATAGCCCACTCAAAAATCCTATCCCTGCCACCCCAGGCCCAGCCTTAATAGAGTCTCCGGTGCTCAACCTTCCGACCCAAGCCCACAGAAAAGTTCAGTCCAGCCCCAAAAATAACCCTGACATGTGACATGCCGTTTGCTACATTTTTTCAGTCTCACGGTCTCACAAATCATCATTTCCAGGATTAAATTACAAGTGACCCAGTTCATCTTCCTCCTTTTCCTTTGCTGTTGTTTCTCAACAACCAAACAGACTAAACCAGTACACTAAAGGGTGTTTTCATTTAATATTTTAATGGATTTTTATTAAATTGAAAAATTTGATGGTTTTCAATTAAGATTTTTAAAAAGTCTACTAAAGTTTTATAGTATTTGAATAGAACTTTTAAAAAGTTTATAAAAGTATATTAATTGGTATTCAATTAAGATTTTTAAAAAGTCTATAAAAGTTTGTTAGTATATATTCATCAGGACTTTCAAATAGTCTATAAAAGTTATTTGGTATTTAAAAAGTTCTTGACGTCTTTCACAAAATTTAATAAACAGTGAAGTTTGATGGAGTTTGGAGTATGTAATATAAATTCCAATTCTCCGACCTCCTTTTTAGAGATTTCTAAGTAATCCGCGCGCGTAAAAAAAAAAAAAAATTCAAGTTAAACAGACTTGTTTGACCAAGTGATCTCCCAACACGTACAACCTTCAATCTTCCATCAGAGACAAATTTCTCATCTCATCTCCAAGTAGGGTTCTTAATATATAATTCGATGTTGGAATTCTTTTAATGTAATATAGATCCATGTGTTCTTTATGATTTATCTTGTATTAGGGTTTAGAGTTCTCTTCTATAAGGGTTTATCGATTCTCAACTATATATCTCAATTCTATAATTTTCTTCACAATAATATTAATCTTTTCATTGTGGATTTTCTTATAAATCACATATTTTGGATGTTCTTTAATTTTTTGGTCGAACTGTAGGAAGATGCTAGTTATAATATATGTGTGATGTTTATATTAAGCAACTTCTCCTTCGTTTGTTTGTCTTCCTGAATCTATATTAAGCAACTTCTTCGTTCGTTTGTTTGGCTCTATCATTTGTTTTTTTTTTTTTTTGCCAAGTTTCTAATTATGGACTTGAATTTTTTTTTTTTTTGCCAAAAGTGATACCTTGCACCTTAAAATAAAATTAAATGTGCCTCTTGACATGCGATGATCAAAAGACTAGTTAATAGCTTAATTCTTATGAAATTGATTTCGTTTTGGTTAGTTTTTAACACTCACAACCAAATATCCATTAAATTAAATTGGGTTTTCAAAAAATGCATCCAATCCAATTGAGCATAATATCCAATTAAAATTGAATTATACTGAATGGGTGGGTAAGTTGCTTTGAAATTTGCATTCCCTAAATTTTACCAAAGAAAATCAGTCATACATATAGTGGCTGGGTACATGTTAACTACTAACACCAACATAAACTCTTTAACTCTGATTGAGAAACACTCAAAAATGAATCCAGAACAGATTAACTATAATATGAAACCTCTGAAGGAAAAGAAAGAAAACAGGCATTTCATTTGATATTGCCCTAAAAACAAAGATTTCAAATTAGAGAGAAATAATAATAGGGAAACTCAAACCTTAGAGACTGATAACTTTAGTTTTAGGAACCTCAGTTGGATCAAAACCATCCTTGACCTCCATCAATGTCATCTCCCTCAGCCTCAGCAGACTTCCCGTGGCCAAAATCGCCTTGGGATTGATATCATGCATAGACCTCGCGTACAGACTCCTACACGCCACACTCGCCTTCTCACTCAGCTCCTTGTTCTTGTTTGGACACAACAGGCAGTGCCCCAAAATCCTCAAAACTGGTTGCACCAACTCCCATGGCAGAGGAATCCTCCCCAAACTACTCTCCTTCTTCCCACAAGACTTGTCTAATTCTTTGCTGATCGCTTGATCATCAGCACCAGACTTATTATCGTCTTTGCTCATCACTTGATGATCATGAGAATTATTATGATCTTCAATTTCACTCATGTCCTTATACATGTCCCCGTCCTGACCAGCCCAAACCCTACAAAACTCGCAGAAATCAATCTTGGACTCCACCGGCATTTCGAATATCTTGCTGTAGTACAGCTCCAGCGCCACCCCGACGATCCGAGCCCGCCTGGTGGACCTCACCGTTCCGTGAGGTTCGAGACTCGGAGATATAACGGCCAGATTAAGGCCCGTGGAGTTGTTTTTGATGGGTGCCTTGGATTCATGGTAGAGACTGGGGTGGGACAAGTCGGGAACGTTGACAGTGATCGAGTTACCGGCGCGGGAGGCGGTCTCGTGGGCGTAGAGGGCTAGGAGAACCGCCTCGAAGCCGGCTAGGGGGACGCGGAGGCGGACGCGGGAGAGGTAGAGCCCGGCAATCATGGGGAGGAAGCGGAGGACGAGAAGTTGGAGGTCGGGGTCGGAGGATTGGAATGTGTCGTAGAGCCAGCGGCAGAGGTTGTTGTCGCCGGCGCCGGACTCGGGGTGGCGGAGGAGGGAGGAAATGTGGGAGGCGGTGTGGGGGTCATGGAGGAGGTGGCGGGCGGAGGAGAGAGAGGGAGGAAGGGAGAGGGAGGGGAGGATGGTGGAGAGGGAGTGGATGGCTGCTTGGAATTTGGAGAATGAGTCTGATGAGGAGGTTGAGGTTGAGGCTCCGGTGGTGGCGAAGGTTGTGGTGGTGGCAGTGGTGGTGGAGCTGATGGTGTCTTGATCTGGGTTGGTGGTGGTGTCTTCTGGGATGGAGGAGGTGGAGGGGTCGTTTGACATTTGGTTGATTAGAGAGAGAGAGAGAGAGAGAGAGAGAGAGAGAGAGAGAGAGAGAGAGAGAGAGAGAGAGAGAGAGTTTGACTGCTTGAGGCTTTTGAGGTAGATATCATCAAATGACGAACGTTTCAAAGTGGTTTAAACGAATGTTAGTTATGAGAGGAGATAATTGAGGAGGATGTTACTTTTTTATTTTCTTTTTTGGCCTATAATTGAGGAGGAACAAAGTTTTTTTTTTTTAGATTTAGAGAAAGGAGAAATCAAATTTGGGTAAAGAGGGGCAAATTATATGACACTCCTAATTGGACTGTTCACACGAGGAATTAAATTTAAGTTTTTGATTAGCAACTATCACCTATTTCTTTTTGTTTTTTTGTTTTAGTATTTATATTAGTCTCTCTATATATATTGACATTTTAGCTCGCATGGTTTATTTAATAGGTCTTACTCTTACCTAATTTGTATACGTTTACTTTATTTTCTTATTTTCATTCAATCAGCGAGTTATCACTAATAATATCATGGAAGCAAGTACCCACAGTATGTACTCTACACATAGCTTTTTCTATTGTACATATGTTGTCATTTGTTTGACTAATAATGGTATATGCAGTGGCAAATTTTGAATGTTAAGTCAATGTTTAAGTCATTAAAAATTTTTTATTGCTAATAATTGAATATTTTAAGTCAATGCAAAATGAAATCACAAGTATTGTCATATTTTATGTCTTACGTATATGAGGTTTGCATGTGCCTTAGTTTGCTTTTATATATGGTCATCAAATATATATATAGGAGTGCTCTAAAGCTAACCAGTTAGCAAGTTAATACGAAACTAACTATGCTTTTGAGTCCACCACATCACTAATTAATCTCATAATCTGAACTATCAATTATTTAGGCCATATTTCAAAGATTATCATTGCAAAAAATCAACTAAATCGAAAATCATGTAGTCATCTAATTAAGATCAAATAAATAGACAATCAGTATTTTCGATAAAAGTATAGAAATAGTTGTTATTATAATCAAATGATTAAATGACTTCCGATTTTAGAGATTTTTTACAGGAATGATCTTTGAAGTAGGACTTAAAAAATAAATGGTTCGGATTTTGAGATTATATTGTGCAGTGGGCCCAACAAAGTGGTTAATTTTGTATTAACTTACTAACTAGTTAGTTTTAGAGCATTCTTGTATATATATATATATACTTTGAGCTAGACTAAATTCAATTCTAAATAACATTCTTAAAAAAACAAAAAGTTTTAAAAGTTAATGATTATAAAACCCAAATTTGAGCTTTTAATACCTTTAAGACCCATGTGCTTTTTTTAATTTTGAAGGAGGTCTAATAACACCTAACCCGGTCCACATTCTAACATTCCTCTTCTTCTCCGTTTATGTCTGTTAACCTCACTCTCTATCTAACCTCACTCTATCGTCTTCGCCATGGAGCACAGCTCGACGGCTTCTCTGCTGGATCAGATCAACGAGCTTCGAGATCCAGCCACCATTGGATATGGGTATAGGTGCGAGATCGTTCTTGACGAACCAGGAGATCACTTCCAGATCTATAAATAAGAAAAGAAAAATAACAAAATTGAGATCGAAAATGGTGGAATTATAAGGAAGCGTACGAAGATCCTTGGTTGTAGATATCAATGGAGACAAAGACGTGCTCAGCGTCGGACTTGAGCCTGTTGAGGGAGGCCTTCTTGTGGACGACGATGAAGGGCGAGTCTGAGGTTGATAGAGACGAGAACAGAAACAGAGATACCACCGCGAAGATCAGAGGCCTGCTCAATGGATTCGTCATTTTCATTTGGGAAGGTGTGGTGACAAAGTTTAGCAATCTTCTTGATTTGGATTCTTGGGTTTAGATAATCAACAATAGTTTTCATTTGGATTTAGTTTTTTCTTGGTTTGTTCTACTATTCATCTGGATTGCTCTTAGTTTTCATTTGGATTTAATTTTTTCTTGGTTTTCTTAGTTTTCATTTGTATTTTTCTAAGTCTGGATTGCTGCCTGCCTGTAGAGAATGCTGAGAAATGGGTCAAATATTGGTGTGCGTGCATCCATCCAGGCTGCCTCCTTTCATATATTTCATTGCAGTGAAGAATTGGAGCTGGGAATTAATTGCTAACATAAATCATGCCCCATGCATCTTTGGTTGCATCTGAGGTAGGGGTGGACAAAAACCGTTCCAACCCGACCAAACCGACCAACCCGACCATATTGGGTTGGATTGGGTTGGTTTTTAACACATTTTTTGGGGTGTCGGTGCTCAACCCGACCAACCCGATCTCTAATGGGTTGGCCTACGGGTGACAACTTCACATAACCGTTCCAAACCGACCCGACCCGATCTCTGTCTAATGAGCCACAGCCCACAGGCCACATAGACCATGGTTTCACATAGCCACAGCCCACAGGCCCAAATCGGGTTAGGTTTCTCTTTGACTCTCATTTTTCAATCTCATTTTTGATTTCTCATTTCTCAAGCCGCCACTCCAGTCTCTTCTTCTCTGAGTTCTCTCTGCCTTCGTCGCTACCAGCCTACCCTCAGGCCTCAGCTCGCATCTGCTCAGTGATAGCATCTGTTGTGCTCGCCTCTGCTCAGTGCTCACTGCTCAGTGCTCGCCTCTGCTCATCTCTGCTCGCGCTCGCCTCTGCTCGTTTCTGCTCGCGCTCGCCTCTGCTCGTCTCTGCTCGCGCTCGCCTCTGCCTCTGCTCGTTTCTGCTCGCCTCTGCTCGTCTTTGCTCGCCTCTGCTCTCTCCGTTGCGACTCGAATCACTCGATCTCTGCTCACCTTCTCCATTCTCCACTCTTCAGCTTCAATTTCTTCAACATTGAAGGTATACAAGCTTGACTGTTAGAGTTTTGCTTTTCGAATTTTAGTTTTAGGGTTTTGAAATTTTGATTTTCGGATTTTAGTTTTAGGGTTTTGAACTTTTGATTTTCGAATTTTAGTTTACTGGATTAACATTTAGGGTTTGTTAACTTTGTTTTTTCTAGATTAACATGGAGGCTAGCTCACCATCTCCACTGTCAACCCCTGCTACAAGTTCAACTCCAGTGATGGATTCAAATCCCAGTCCTGGTGTGCAATCATCAGCTGGCACAACTGCTGCTATTGAAGTTCCAAGTGAAACCCCAAGTCAAATTCCAGCACCAAGTACCAAAAGGAAGCCTACTAAACCCCCATCCGAGGTATGGTCTCACTTCACAAAAATTCAGGGAGGTGATCCTAATAACCCTAGATGCATGTGTAATTATTGTAAGAAGACTTATGCATGTAATCCTAAGACATGTGGTACCTCCACTTTGAAACACCATTTGAAAAACCAATGCCCAAAGTTTCCTGGAAAAATTGAAGAAAAGAGACAAAAGCTCTTAAGTTTTGAAAAAAATGATAGAGGTGTTACCAACTTGCAGGCCATAGGGTTTAGCAAAGAGCAATGTAGGAAAGCTTGTGTTAGGATGATAATAACTGATGAGTTACCATTTAACTTTGTGGAAGGTAATGGTTTTAGGTATTTTTGTGCTATTGCTTGCCCTAAATTTGTGCCACCATCTAGGAGAACAATAGCTAGAGATATGGTGTGTTTGTATGAAGATGAGAAGCTAAAATTGAAGAGTATGTTGGCTGCCAATTCCCAAAGAGTTAGCCTTACAACCGACACATGGACATCATGTCAAAATGTTAACTATATGGTATTAACAGCACATTTTGTTGATTCTGATTTCAATCTGCACAAAAGAATTCTCAATTTTTGTGTTATCACCAATCATAGGGGGGACACCATTGGGAAACTTGTTGAGAAATGCTTGATTGATTGGGGTATAGATAAGGTGTTTACTATCACTGTTGATAATGCATCATCAAATGATGTGGCTGTTAACTATTTGAAGCGTAGGCTTAATTCTTGGGGGAAAAGTGTGCTAGCTGGAGAGTTTTTGCATCTTAGGTGTTGTGCCCACATCATTAACTTGATTGTGGTTGAGGGGTTGAAGGAACTACATAACTCAATTGCTTGTATTCGCAATTCTGTGAGATATGTTAGGTCATCCCCCGCGAGATTGGGAAAATTTAAAGAAGCGATTGAGCATTCAAAGATTGAGTACAAAGGGCTTGTAGTCTTAGATGTGCCTACAAGGTGGAATTCCACCTATTTAATGTTAGAGGCTGCCAACAAATTTCGAAAGGCATTTGAGTGGTTGGAAGAAGATGACAATGCTTATGTGAGCTACTTTGAGGAAAATGAGGGTGGGAGAAAAAGGGCAGGGCCCCCACAAGGGGCTGATTGGGATAATTCTGCTGTGTTTGTTAAGTTTTTAGAATTTTTCTATGATTGTACCAAGAAATTTAGTGGAACATTGTATGTGACATCCAACTGACCCTTTACTGAGTTGTGTTCAATTCAATCTGAATTGAATACATTGAGTACAAGTGGGGATCCTCTTTTGAGTAAGATGGCAGCCAACATGAAGAGGAAATTTGACAAGTATTGGGGGTCGGTTGAGAGTGTGAACCAGATTCTAGTTATTGCAACAGTTCTAGATCCAAGATATAAACTTGATTATGTAAATTACAACATTTATGATTTATATGGGGCTGATGTGGCTGAGGAGTTCACAATTACCATTAAGAACCTCTTTTTTAGGATGTGGGAACTTTATAACTCTGAAGTAGGATCAAGTGTTGAAGAATCTTCACAATCTGTTGGGTCATCTTTTAATATGATGCCTGCAAATGATCCAAAACTAGCTGGCTTCTTGATTAAGAGGCTTGCAAGACTCTCACAAATGAGAAAGGAGAAGGATGTTGTTGAGATCAAGAATGAGGTGGATAGGTACTTGTGTGATCCTGCTGAAAATGTGGAAGATGATAAGTTTGATGTGTTGGTTTGGTGGAAGGCTAATAGGACTAAATATCCTGGTTTAGCAAATATGGCAAAAGATGTGTTTGCTGTCCAGGCTTCCTCAGTGGCTTCAGAGTCCGCGTTTAGTACTGGAGGGCGTGTTGTGGATACTTATAGTAGTGCCTTGGACCCTAAAACAGTGGAGGCTCTTGTATGTTGCCAAAATTGGCTTAATGCAGATGCATTAAACTTGTATACAGCCCCCTCATTTGATGACTTACTTTTCTTTGAGACTTTGCATGGAGGGACACAATCAACACAGGCAGGTATACATGTTAGTAGTTATGATTCATGAATTTGTTTTGCTGATTTTAGTGTGTTCATTATTTATTTTAAGTTCTCATGTTTATTTTTCTTTGTCCAAATATGCAGAAGTGACCTCTCCAGTTACACAATTGGGAAGCAATGTTCTGAATATGGAAGACGTTGATTAGAGGTATATATGACTTTATTTTGGTGATGTGATGTTATGATTTGTTGTTGATATAGATGATGTGAATTGTGAATTGTTTTGGTCCAAGTTTGCTGCCAATTGAAGTGACTAAAAAGGAATGAAGAATCAGGAAATGAGGATTAAGGAGTTGCTGAATGCTGACTGGCTGGGTTGCTATTTGCTGCCAATTGATGTTTTATTTATGCTTGGACAGTTGGACTGTTATTTTTTTATGCTTGGACTGTTATTTATTTATGTTTTTTAAGTTTTAAGTTGAAATTAGACTATTTGGAAGTTGGAACTTAGACAATTAGACTATTTGGAATGTGAATTTGGATCATGGATGAACTTTTAAGTATGTATGAATTGTTTTTATGGATGAATTTCAGGATGAACTTGTAATTGTTTTTACTCTTTGTCTTTTGGGCCTCAAATTTGTTCTTTATTTTTTTTGTTGATATGGGCCAAGCCCAACCCGTCTACCCGACCAAACCAACCCGATAACAGTTGGTTTGGATTGGTTTGGTTTGCATCGTTTGATTGGGTTGGTTTGGGTTGTGAAAATAGGAAACCGTAGGGATTGGTTCAGTCTGCGGTTTATGCCTAAACCCGACCCAACCCGACCCGTGTCCATCCCTAATCTGAGGTCAACTCCGAAGATTCCTCAACTTGATGGGCCAATTCCTGATCCCTATGATGATGTACTTTCTACTCCCAATGTAAGTACAGTTCTGAAAATTTTGCATGTAACACAAAATTATGTTTTTATTGAGTGTATGTAGCCCTTTTATAAATGGGTTTGCATGTATACCAACTAATGGTGGCGCTGGTGTAATTGTTCTTCAGTGTATATTTTCTTATATTCCTCGCTCTACATTTGGTCTGAGAATTCTTATGATTTGGTTGCCGGGCAGTAACAATAAGTGATTTTTGGATTTGGTTTTGATGTGTTTCTTGCATTTTTGAACTAATTTATATGTGATTGTCACTTCCTACCTGATAGTGACAATTGTTAAATAGTATTTTTTTGACAGTGGCAATTTTTTTGATAGTGGCTATTGTTAAAAAAAAAAACAGAAGATACACGACAGCTTCAACAAAAAAGAAAAAAAGAAGAAGACACATGACAGCTCCATAAAAAAAAAAAAAAAAAAGAAGACCCATGACAGCTTCAAAAAAAAAAAAAAAAAGGAAGTACATGCCTACTTCAGCAAAAAGAAAAAAAAAGACAAAGATTTTTGTTTTTTATGTGTTTATGTTAGAAAAATACATAAGATTTGTATATGTGTGTTGTTTCTGGGTTTTTTTTAGCACATTGAGAATAGTCATTGTTCGATAGTGGTAATAAATGATAATTGACATTGTGACAGTAGCAATTAAGTGATTGTTACTGTGTGATAATAGCAAATTAGCAATCACCTAATTTGTTACTGTGTGACAGTAGCAATCAGATGATTGTTACTCTCTGAATTTTGTGATTTTCTATAGTTTGAATTTTGGTGATTGCTATTGTATGACAATAACAAGATATATTAGTTATCTTCAACATGTAATTATTACTGTAAGACAGTATTAATAGATAATTGTTACTACCAAGTAATAACAATTTTTTATTGTTACTGCCAGACAGTAGCAATAAGTGATTGTTACTATCAAACAATGATAATATTTGATTGCCACTGCCCGGCCAGTAGCAATAGATGATTGTTACTATTCGATAGTAATAATTATATTTACTATTAAAAGGTAAAAGATTATGCAATGCTTAACCTTGATTTTTTGTATTTTATATCGGTTATTATTTAACATGTTTATGACATGAAAATACATAAATTATTATTTATTTTTTTTCGGGTAGTTTATGTATCAATTGGTACTGAAATGAAAAAAAATTAATAAAGGGAAAAAATGGTATTTTTTAAAAAACATTGTAGCGCTGTTATTGTAGCACCAGTTTTTTAAAATGTGGGCCGCTATAGTATTTTACTGTAGCGCGTGGGCCGGATGAATAGTACATTTAAAAAATTGGACTTAAAAAAAAAAACCCAAGTTTTAATTCCAAATAAGGAAATTATTTAAAATAAGATAAAACTAACATTTTCACATATTTTAGTGCCTAATTTTAAACACGCTACTCACCAAAAAAATTTGTTTAAACCCCCACTCAACTAAAAACTCTTTCAAAACCCCCTAAAACTTATAATCCTAAATTACCATTCTGACGCATGCTAACGTCATTGTAACTGTATTTTGGTGAAACTTTTTTTTTTTTTTTTGGAATTGAAGTTTTTGCTAAAACTCAATATTTCACTAAAACTAAAATCAAACACTGAAATTAAATTTCATTACACTAAAACTGAATTTCAAAAATTCTGTTACACTGAAACTGAATTTCAAGAATTCAATTACACTGAAACTGAATTTCAGAAATTCAGTTACACTAAATTGAAGAATTCAGTTATTAATTCACTTACTGAAACTGAATTAAGTGATGAAATAATTACACCTCGACTAAAATGCAATTACACCTTAATTAAAAAACAATTACATCTTTACTAAAACAATTACACTTCACTAAAACAGTTACACCTTTACTGAATTCTGTTTCACTAAAAAGAACACAGCAACCTTATCAAAAAAAAAACCAACAATACAACAAGTCATTGAGATGAGAGGAGTAGCCAACAATACAACGTCGTCTGATCACCTCACGCGCGACGAGTACACGACAGCCGCCACTGCCTCCATCTGTTTCTAACTGCAAATTTGATTCATCATATTTCAGAACCATAATTTCATTCAAAATTCATTTAAAACTCATGTTTCACGAAATGAAACTGTTTCACGAACTGAAACTGTTTAATCAATAAATGAAGTAAATTTGTATATACTTATAAATCAATTAAAAACCACATTTATATCTGATTTATAACAAATTCAATTAAAACAGATTCACAAATTATACATTTCACAGACAGATTCATAAATCAATTTCAAATTAGGGTTTTCAAATCAGGGCTTTTGAAATTCAATGCAATTGAACCAAAATTTGTATACCAGTAGAGAGAGACTGTCAAAGGGAGAAGAATGAGACCGGAACCACTTCAATCCGCCGCCAGAATCGCCGGCAACGACGGCGATAAGTCTCAGACTTTCTCGGCGTCGATTCGCTGTCCACGGTGGTCAGTTGGAGAATCAGAGACCACTATCACACTCACCACGTCGAGAGGAAGCTTCTGGAAGTGGAGAGCGACTACGACGTCGCCGGAATCTCGAAGTCACCGTCGGAGATGACGATCGGACTTCGGGCTGTATTTGGGTTTCTGTGGATTTTATGGGAAAGAAAAGGCCATGGATAGATAGAGGAGGAAGAGGCGAGAAGAACCCAACCAGTTCGACACCTCGTCGTCGCCGGAATTGATGGATCGCCGGTGAGGGAGCTCGGGTTTGCCTAGACCGATCCGGCGTCGATGTTATGTTTCGTGAAGAGTGGAGGGCAAGGAGAGGAAGAGGAAGGAGAGGCGAGTGTGATGGGACCGGTCTCGCCGGCAACCGGCGCCAGACGGTGGCCCACGCGCCGGCGACAGTAGCGGGGAGAGAGAGAACTCAGAGGGGAAAAAAGGCACCTGATGGGGGAGAGAGAGAGAGAGAGAGAGAGAGAGAGAGAGAGAGAGAGAGAGAGAGAGAGCACCCATAAATTGAAAATGAAAATAAAAAAAAGGTAAAACTGGAAAATTAAAAGATGGGGAGCCAAACTTGACTGGGTATTAGTTGACTAGGGGGTTTAGGAAAATATTAAGTGTAAGATTGGGGGTTATAAGAGAGTTAGATTTTTGGTGGAGGTTATGAGAGATTTTATCTCTAACTAGGGGGTTTATAATTATTAACATATATAAATATATATTTGTTTTCATCTTGAACTTTTCTCTGATACATGACATATTATCAGGATTAATTTTTCTTTTCTCTTTTATTTAGGGAGAGGGGATCCAAACATGAATCTTCTTTCTTGCCCAAATCTCTATGGATGCTCAAATATATGTTTGGATTTTCCTTTTTTTTTTTTTTTTTTTTTTTTTTTTTTTTANATAAAAATTGTAACTTATTTACAAAAGGGTGTTTTGCATTAATTTACACATCAACTCAAGTGATCACAATAGTATTTTTTTTTTTCTGTCATTCTTGCATCATAAATTGTAAGTTTCATTGATCGGTGAAATCACATTCCACAATTGCTTCCTTTGGATGAAACTGCAAATTAAACATCAAGAAAACTAAACCAATTAATAAGGTCATGTTTATTAACTGGGAATAAGAGAGAAAATGAAGTGAAGTGAGAAGGAATGGGTGAGATCAAGAACGAATTGAAGTGGGGAGGAGTCATTCTCATTAAGTTGTTTACTAACCATATGGAATGAGAATGAAAATGAAGTTGATTCTCACTCATGTGTTTACTAATGAATAATTATCATAAATCAAAATAAAAACTAGTTTGATTGCTAAAAAGTTTGAGTGTTGTTAAAAAAGATTTATTCTCTTAATGGTATTTTGGGATTATTAAAAAATTGCGGGTACTTTGGCTAGATATGAATTAATGACTCCTGATTGAATGGGAGCCAATACCATGTCCGCCCCAAGGAATGAGATTAGGGAAGTGATTCCTGATTTTTGGAGTGGGCCCCATTTATTTATTTTTATTCTCCAATACAAGTAAACACATGATTGGAGTGGAATCAGAATGAGTACTCCTCATTCATTACACTCATTCCATGTAAGTAAACATGCCATAAAAGGAGGGGAAAAAAAAAAAGAGCTGCCAACTCTTTACAAAGATTGTAAGATACATATATTTATACTGTAATAACCTAGATTTTAAAATAAAAATAAAAATTGTGCTTATTAACATTTATTTATATTTATACTATGCTTATGATATTGTAATTATTTATGTTATTATATTTAAATTTAAATTTAAATTTTTTTTAGTTATATTTATTTTATATATATTTATTTAAAAAATAAAATTTGTGTTAACTTAACTTTCCTCCTGTGTGAGAAAAGTTTCTAATTGGTAAGTTTGAAGAGGTGTGCTGTGTGTGTGTGCTACTGGAGAATTTTTAATGTATAACTGATACACCGTCACGTGGTGTAACTAATCCAACGTGTAAGGGTATTGTTGGACGGTATGTTTATCTCTCCTAGGGTATAATATTAATAACATCCACTCATATTATGACACGTTGGATTGGTCACACTATGTGGCCGGCGGTGTATCGGTCACACCGAAAAATCTCTCATGCTGCTGGGCGGTGGAAGAAGTGAGTGAATGTGTGTGTGGTGGTGGAAGAGGTGTGTGTTGATGTTATAAGGCTAGAGTTGTTTTAAACCCAAGTTAGCAAAACAAACCCCAGTCAACCCGAGAGAGAAGAAGAAAGAAAGAGAAACCGAGAGAGGAAGAGAAGAGAAAGTAAGAAAGGAAAGAAAAACAAAGGAAGAGAGAGAGAGAGAGAGAGAGAGAGAGAGAGAGAGAGAGAGAGAGGGAAGAGTGAATTCGTTTTGGGTGTCCTTAGCCATTTTTGGGGTTTATGTTCAAAATCAAGAATTTGAATTCTGGGTTCTTTCGAGGTTGGGTGTTTGATTTAGAAGCCTTAAACTTGTTTTCAGAAGCTTAAGAAATTGATTTGGGGTGTTAGAATTAGAGAGAAATGAAGTGGGTTGAAGTTTGGAAAATTTGAAATTTTCTAGAAAAATTTGCAGTTTTCAGGTAGCCTACTTTGAAGCCAGATATCTTGAGTTGTAGAGTTCCGTTTTGAGTGATCTTTGTATGATTGTAAAGAAAGGATGCAGAGCTTTAAAATGAGTATATGTTTGCTAAATTTGGTAGTGATTGATAGATCAAACGTTAGGGCAAAGTTGAGAAAAAAAATAAGAAAAATCTGGAAAACATGGGCTGAAGGTTGAAGACGATGAACAGTAACCTCTATCCACCCCCATTCACACCATCGACGCGTGAGGCGAATTTTGGCAGCTCTGGTGGCCGGGAAAAGGTCCCTCGTCATTGATTTTTTCGATTCCGAGTTCGTTGGTGGCCTCTGCTTTACAATTTAAGGCCCCTAACTTAGCGTTTGCACTACACACACTAGGATTGGAGAGTGAGTGAGTTTTGTTCTTTATTTAATTGTGGAATTTTGTTATTTTCTTGTATAGGTTTAGGTTCGGAGGACGACCGAAAGGCACGGGACAACTTTTAGCGGCGAGTTAAGTACAAGTTCGAGGTAGGGGGATCTGGAGAACCTTTGACTGCAAAAATTATATTTTATTGAATATTTATTGAAAAATGCGACATGTGCTAGTACGTGTGCTAATACGTGATAGGAATTAGTTTATTATTATAAATTATTATATGTGCATTTATTTGAATTTGAAGCATAATTCATTGAGAATTGAAGTTACAGTGCTGGTAAGGGATTGAGGATTTAAATTTCGTAGTGTGCGTGGGAGTGAAGCCCTTTCAACTAAGACTGATAAAACAATCTAAACTCCCAAGGCGCATTGGGACCTTCAGTTGCAGGTGAAGTTAGGATATCTTGCACTTTAACTGCGGTTAAAGTGAATATGTGCATTGCAATTTATACTTCAATATGTATTAAGTGTTAATTCGTATAATAGTGTACTCAGGGCCATAGAGGTAAAACGCATAGTATGGGATGTGCATGCCTGTTTGTTCTATTATATGGATGAACTCTTTATCTATAATATGAGGCTTAAATCGAGGAAGTGCAGCATAACATTCATGTATTAATAATATTATTATATTATATATTATATGTTCTATGTTGTATGTTTTCATTGAGCTTTAGTATAATTAATTTTGCACATTAAGGTTGAATGTCCCTATTGAGCCGTTGGTTAGAGCTTACTCCTTCATAGACTTTGCAGGTACTCTAGCAAGAGATAGTGCGAAATCGACCGAGTGCAATTAAGGTGATTAAGCATGAAACAAGTCAGAGTTGGTTTTGATTTTTGAAACTGAGAAAGATGTAATGTACAGAAGTATGACTTATTTTGTATATTAAGCTTGAATGCAGTTTGTGGTACAATAATAGTATGAAGTTTATTTCTATTTATTTATTTTCTCTGTCACATTCTGGTTATAGAAGTCAATTATATAATTAGAGTGTGATTCACACATTAATCCGAAATTAATTCTTAATCCTGGATTGAGGTGTGACATATACACACTCTTTTTTAGTTTATTTATTTATTAGGATAATGTTATAATTAAGGAAAGTTGATTCGTCAAATATTTGGAAAAAAAAAAATTTTGTTTAATATAATATAAGTTGAAAGCTTAAACTCAGAGTTAAGAAAACTAAAATTGAAGTCTGAAATTGTACGTATACCATATTTCAATATGAAACTTGATCTTTGACGCCCCTTCAAAGTCCCATAATTTTTTGTTAGTTGCAGAAAAAAATTAGTAAAAATGAAATGAACTTTATGGGAAATTTGAAGACCTTCTATATTTGAATAGACTTGTAAGTTACATATAGCAGCTTCTAAATATCTCTAAGTTTAAAATATATAGCAGTACAAAATCATGCAAATACCCATCTACACAGTGATTTGTCAAACTCACGCACATAACTTGAACTTAGAAGATAGAGGGTGGTAGAGAGCATTAGAAGATTAAATTTTTAAAAACAACCAAACTTGAAGTTGTCAACCAAACCTTTTTATGTCTTTTTGTTTTTTAGTATTTATACTAGCCTCTCCAACGCGAGTGTGAATAAGCTATTTCTATTGCGTAGATGTCGGCATTTTAGCTCACACAGTGTCGCATGGTGTATTTAATAGGTCTTTTCTATTTCATATATATTTAATGTGTTTTCTTATTTTCATCCAATTAGAGAGTTATCACTAATATATAACTAAATCATAGAAGCAAGGATCCACACTCTACACGTAACTTTTTATGTTGTACATATTAGATATATGCCCTAAAGGCCAATTTATAATTGGAGTTTTAGGAATTAATTAAATAAATATACAAAAGGGCAAATTCTATTTTATGTATTCATATATCAGTGTATGTGATATTCTGAACCAATACATAAAATGTCCATAGATATTAAGATAATGAGAGAGCATTCTTGTGATTAGAATAGGTGAGATCCTTACTCCTTAGTTCTTATTTCCTAAGGACGTTCCTGACTAACGGATCACATATTGGACACATGTAATTCTATATCAGCACCTTTTAGGGTGGATGATGAGTCTCAGATCATTCGTGTAGGTTGACACTATGATAAACAAGTGGGTGCTTAATTGGGGATTAAGTTCACTGAACATGACCGTTAAAATGAATTCTTGTATGGAGTTTTAGGACATGTTAAACAAGAATCCTTAATTATAACGTCATAAAGAATCCTTTGACTTGAGACACTATGGGTTGCCTTGTGCATGCGTGACTAGACTTTGACTATACAATGTACCTATACCCAACTAAAGGACTTGGAGTGCGTAAGGATTGAGTCTAGTGATTCATGTACAAAGGATCATAGTTGTACAATAAAAAATTTGTCACCTTCCATAAAGAAGGTGAATGACTTATGTGAAATTCTATGATAGTTGTCCTAGAGACTCTGGCTAGATAGAGCATTACATTATAATTTGAGAAATGAGTATTCTCAAATTATAAAGATTAGACAACATATGTTAGAAGATGTCTAGACATATGAATATTTACAGGGGATTGATACCCTATTATTTATATTCGGGTTATTGTATGACAGAAGGATATATTACGATCCGATAATAATTGAATAGGTTCACCAACTTTTTGGTTGTTCTTAGTAGTCATGATATTCTGATAGGCGTCACTCATAACTTGTGGAATAAATAAATAATTAATAAATATAATTAATTAATTATTTTTATTTTAAAAGTGTTTCTAATGGAAGACGATAAATTCTACTATCAGAAAAATTAGAGCCTTAGAGGTCACACTCTATATAAGGTTGATGACCAAGCAATAAAACGGTAGATGGAAGATATAATTAATTAATGGGATTAATTAATTATTAGATTGAAAATTAATTATTGCGAATAATTAATTGAAGTTTAAATTAGATTTGGGCTTATAATTATAATTGATATTTGGGTCAGACCTAAGCAATACCCAAAGCCCAAGTAAGTTGGATTTAATCAAAGCCCATAATAATAAATATGAGATATTTATATTATGGAAATATTAATTATAAATTAATATATATAGGTATATATATAACGCTTTTCGGCAAGATACCCACCTAAACTTTAACTCGATTTGTATGTTATCACTTAAACTAAAAATTGAAGCAAGATGCCTCATGAATTAAATTTTGTTTGCAAGTTGCCACCTTAATCCAAATCCTCATGGGTTTTTTGGTTTTTTCATAGACAAGAACTTGGGTGGGGAAGCTTGCCACCTGAGTGGCAAGGCCCAACCAATTACAAGTGGCCACATGTACAACCATTTTTCTATTTTTACTATTCTATTTTTACAAACTTTGAAAATTAATTAAAAACAGCTCCGAACTCAGAAAAATACACGAAAATTTTTTACGAAATCGTCTTGACTAATACTAATTTATTATGGAGTCAAATTACCAGATTGCCCTCTGAGAGTTTCCAGAAAATTTAGGAAGTCCAAATTTATTTCTAAAAAATTAAAATACTCTAGACTCTTTAAAAATTCATAAGATAATCTTCCGAACTCAAAAAAATACAAGGTCTGCACCATTGGTCTTCTAAAAACTAACATTACCTTTCTCGTGAACACTTGCTACCCAAAAGACCTCTCAGTCTTAGAGGAAAATAAATTTAAGAAAAATTCTAGAATTTTGGTAAAGTCTCAAAAGAATTCTCTAAAATAGGTTTTCGGTAATTTTCAAAATATTTTTTAGAATTCTTCTGAGACTTTACGGAAATTCTATAATTTTTATAGAATTTATTTTATGGAGAGAGATTTATTTTAATTTTTAAAAAATAAATTTGTACTTCCCAAATTTTCTTGAAACTCTAAGAGGGCAAATTGTTAATTTGACTCTATAGTAAATTAGTATTATTCAAGACGAGTCTGTAATAATTTTCTATGTATTTTTCTGAGTCCGGAGCTATTTTTAATTAATTTTCAAAGTTTGTAAAAATAGAAAAATAGAAATAGAAAAATGATTGTACATGTGGCCACTTGTAATTGGTTGCGCCTTGCCACTCAACATGCTGATGTGGCAAAAGTTTCCCTACCCAAGTTCTTCTCTGTGAAAAAACCAAAAAACCCATGAAGATTTGGATGGAAGTGGTAACTTGCTTCAATTTAGAGGGCAAACAAAATTTGGATGGAAGTGGTAACTTGCAAACAAAATTTAATTTAGAGGGCAACTTGCTTCAATTTTTAATTTATGTGGTAACATGAAAATCAAGTCAAAATTCAAGTGGGTATCTTGCTAAAAACCTATATATAATTGGGATATTTGACTTAGTAAATGGTTTGGATCAAAACTATCAACCAAAGTCTGATCAACAAAGTTTGACTTGATAATTTATTTTGGATAATTGTAAAATAAATAAATAATATCCCAGCAACCCACTCCCTCCCTACATGGCCGGCCCACCCTATAGATTCTAGGAAATTTAGTTTTCTACTAACAGTATAAATATAGGTTATTTATCATCAATTAAAATAAGTGAGAGTCCACACATGATTAAGACTTTGAGAGTACGTTCTTTCACTAACTGTGTGTTTGTGAAAGAGCAGAAAACAGAGAGAGAACCACCATAGGACAGTCGGCCACCATAGAGAGAAAAGAGACTTGAAAGGAAGCTAGCACTCCCCATCACCTCTTTCATCTACCTTGCTTAATCACTTTCTTGTGGACTATTTCTTAGGGACACGACACTTGTGGTGCTTTAGTGAATCAAAAGGTACAAGAAGCCACCATTTATAAAGATAGCTTCATCGATGAACAAAAGAAGGTATGTTTCTATTATTGTTTGTTGCTTGCATTTCATATATGCATATGATCGTATCCTAGGTTTTGGGTTTGATAAGAAAAATTTTAATTTACTCTTTCCACTATGTTTTCTATAATAATTATTATTATGATTAATCCCCAGCTATTATTTCCAAAGTACATATATTGTCATTTATTTGACTAATAATGATATATGCAGTGGCAAATTTTGGATGTCAAGTCAATGTTTATGTCATTGAATATTTTTTTTATTGCTAATCATTAATGGTTTAAGTCAATGCAAAATTAAATCAAAACATTGTCATATTCTCTCATTTATGTATCTGTCGAAGTTTGCATGTGTCGGTAATTTTCTTTTATGGTCATCAAATTATATATGCTTTCAACCAAAGTTCAATTCCAAATAACATTCTAAAAAAACAAAAGTTAATTAGGGCCTGCACATGCATATGTGATGGGAATATGCCCACAACGATAGTTTTAAGATCAATAAATGCATTCAAAATCTTACCTTAAAGCCATTCCAATTTTGGAAAGACTTTAAAAAAAAATATGAAATTGGAGTTAGTTAAAACAATGTTTTGCATGTGGTGAAAAAGACATATTCAAAGCAATTTTCAAAAGAAATTGGATGACCTTATATAATTGTAGTTTCCATTGTTTTACGGGTACAATCTAAAGCTTATAAGTTTGTGTTGATGCAAAAATTGGTGAGTCAGTGCAAAAACTTCAAATAGTTGACCTAGATTTTTATTTGGTCTTCTTTATAGATGATCTGGAATGTTTTGGATGAACTGGCTTGCTGATGTGTCTTAATTGGGGTTACATACATGAACAAAGATCAATAGAAGCAGCACCGGTGTGGTACCAGCCAACTACGCTTTGATGATTAAGTCATGGATGAACAAGCTAGTGAAGGTAGAAAAGCAAGAACAAGGTAAGAACTTGAGAAAATGTAACAACCCGACCCAAATTTTCACTAGAAATTTAAATTTTTATTTAACTATGTTTTTAAGAGATTTTTTTTAAAGATGTGAAATTGTATTTTAAAGATTTTGAGATTTATTTGGAAAATAAAAAGAGTTTTGATTTATTTATTTTTGTTTTAATTTAAGTTTGACTAAAAGTTGACTTTTAAAATGAATGGGTTTTCGATTTTGACTTCGGGTCCGTTGGATAGGTCTCGAGTTCACGAGTTCGTAGACACGCGGCACGCGTCAATCGGAGTTTTAGATTGGAAGATATGGGCATGTGAAGCGAGGGGCAATTTCGTAAAATGACAAATTGGGTTTAAAAAAAAAAATCTGATTTTTTTTGAACTTTCTCTCTCTCTCTCTCTCTCTATCTAGAACCTTCTATCCCTTTCTATTTATCACCCCCCCGCACTCTCTCTCTCTCTCTCTCACACTCTCGGTTTTCCTCTCTCCCGGACCCTCTCCCCTGCGCTCACCAGCCCCAGCCACCCCACTCACCATCACCGGCCACCTCTGGCCAGCCTCTGGCTCCGGCGAGCTTCCCCCAGGCGCCGACCACCCCTCCGGCCTCCTCTCTCCCCGAGTTCTCTTTCTCCTTCGCGTCTCTCTCTCTCCCCCTTCTCGGCGCGCGACACCACCAGGCCGGACCGTCCTCTCCGGCGAGTTTCCCGACCAGCCCAGGCCACCGGCGAGCCTTCCCGACGCCGACCACCGCTCCCGGCCATTCCTCCAGCCAGCCCAGCCTAGCCTCTGCACGCAAGTCCGGTTTGGAGAAACACCCAGAAATTTGCCGCACCTTCCTCCATCAATTTCGATCAATCCCCTGCACTAATCAACTCGAATTTAGGTGGGTTTTCTTCCCTTCTTAGTGGGCTTTCATTATTTGTGGTTTAATTGTATGATTTTTGAGAATTTGAGAAGTTGAAAATTTGGGGGTTAGATGCCATTTCGGGATTGCTTGGGTTTTCAGATTGGGGGATTATTCTTGTTGTTTTGTTTAGAAATATTCATTCCTAGGAACCCCAATTGATGTTTAGAATTGAGAAGTATGAGTAGATTTTAGGAAATAGGGTATTTTAGCTAAATTTGGTCTTGGAGCCGCCACTTTGGACGGCAATCGCAGTGGTTTCGAACACCCACCGTCATCTCTTGAAGTGTAGGATCATTTAGAGCCATTGTTGAGTTGGTTGTTGATCTTGGGAAGGTTGGAAGTGATTAGGGAAACCGAAAAGTGTTTCGGACCGTAATTGGAGACTAATTTTACGGTTTTATTGTGCATTTTTAGGCGAGACGACCGTGGTTCGTGACGATCCAGCAGAGGATTGAAGCTAGGATTCTCACTGTGAGTGGACTTTTGTTTTAAAATATTTTGTTTATTTTATTGTTGAATTTATTTGCTTATCCCGAGTTTTATTTGAGTATGGTTTGAGTTAAACTAATTTGGGGTTAAATTTGTTATAAGTGATTATGATTTTCAAAGTTTACATTTCCGTTTGTTTGACTAATATTCTTACTTTAAGTTTTATTAAATGATTTTTCATACGAGATTGACGAATAAATGTGATTTTAAGAGTCGATAGATATATACGATTTCAAATGTGATTTATACAAGAATTTATTGAAAAGAAATTGACTTCAAAGTTTTGAGAAAGCCTTGAGCTGATAGCAAAAGGTGTGAGAATCTCATTGGGACTTTTCATTTTTAAAAAATTATTTTGCGTGGCTTTGAGATATTAAAAATGGTTTTCGAACCACCTTTGCAGTACCCTACAGGTTTCAGATTTAATAGGTCTTTGGGACCCATCACGATGCACATATAGGCTTTGGGCCGTGTGTCGGGATGCTTCGCCCTTTGGGGGCTGCTCTGCGTGCACGTATGACTAGGATTGCCTGCACGTGCTGATTTATTCACACGTGTGTATGGCCAGGATATTGCCTGCACGTGTTGGATTTACTCCACGCGTGTGTATGGCCAGGATTATTCAGGGTATATAGCATGGTGGAAAATGAAATTGGTATTTTCAAGAGATTAAATATGGATTTCAAGTGAGAAATATATTTCGAGTTTTATTATGATTTTGATAAATTAAATGATTGGCTTTTGAGAAAAGTGTTTTGAGTTATCTTTTTCTTTGAATTTCTTTAGTTTTATAATATTCTTAAAGCTTGGAAATGATTTTTAAACTGGGGGATTTCAAAAACAACTTGAGGTTTTAGAATTTTTATTTGGTTACAAAGGGTTTCTGAAAAGATATTTACCTTTGATTTTCATTTAACTGTCCACTCACTGAGTTTCGTCTCACGGTTTATTTGTTTCGTCTTAAATTATCCCCCAGGTAGTAGATTTGGTGGAGGTCGAGCCAAACACGTCGAGGCAGTTGCAATCATCTCCTTAGTCGGACCCTGTAGGCGCCATTTAGCTTTTGTTAAAATTCCATGTAATAGAATAGCAGCTCTGATAACCACCCTGCAAATTTTAAGTTGGAATTCTGTGAGATTGTTGGGTCTGAGACCCTATTTGGTTGCGGTAGAGGTGGTTGCTGTATAGAAGTGCTTCTTAACAGGTTTAAAATTTCTGGGTTAGTCCATTTTCAGGGGAGGTTCTGCCGAATTTTCGGTAGGATTTTCCTTGAATTTGGATTCCCGCAGGACCTCTTCGGGTTTCTGGGTAAAACTCGGGGGCGGTCCTGTCAGAAAATCAGGAAGAACAAGGTAAAAGCTTCTGGATTATTCTCTCAAAAGGGTGTGTGCGAATGCCTAAGGTTGTGAACCTCTCTTATGTGTTGAGAATTGGTTGCATATATAGGCAAAAGAGATATTTACCTGCATGTTGATGAATGGTTGGGATGAAGCCACGTCACTAGTTTGCATGCACAGTTACCCAGCAAGTTTGCATTTAATGTAGGCATGGCTTTGTGATTATTGGTAGCCTCAAATGTCTCATATGAAGCTAGAGTGTCAAGTGGTGTAAATTGCCAGGTCACAAACACTTGAGTGTAGTTGAGAATAAATATCCAAATCTTCTGGAAGGGCGGTGAGAATAGAACACCATAACCGAGCCATCCGTATATCAATATGTAGATTCTCTAAGTGCAAAGTGAGAGTACCTCAAATAATTGGGTCGGAAAGATGTCATTTACAATTGAGCCAAGCCAAATAATCTTGGGGCCTGGGAAATGGGCTTGCCAGATGTCCAGCTTCTGAGGTATGCTCGGCTCAGGCAATGCGATTCATATCGAGCACCATTGATGGGATCAAAGCAAGATATTGCTAAGATGGAATGATGAAGTGGACGGTAAGTTTGACCAAGTCAACAGTTCAAAGGTCAATATGCCACAAGGCTTTGTCAAGCCACGTGTGAGCATGTAGTTGGTCCGTAAAATCTAGGTGGACATGAAGAAGGTATATATCTTTTCCTTTTTAACTAAGTTCATAACTAGATACAATATGTTATATGCCTTCTGAATTAATATTTAAGGGTATGCAAGGATGAATAAGGAGCCAAGAATGGTGGCTTTACAAGAAATACTTAATCTACAATCTTATTGAAGATCAATCATTATTTTTATAGTAAGTAAAAGATATTTTGAACCAGTCAAAAAGACAACTGAGTGAAAGAAAGAGTATGCATGCTACAAAGGGGTTGAATACAACATATATGTTAATTAAAACTACAATATTTCACAATTACACTTTAAAAAAGCTTTTAGAATTCAACCAGTTGGTATTTCTATGGCATGTGAGAACAAAGTATATGCTTATAAGTAACTAACATATTTTTTACTTGCTTCGATCGATATCAATAATATGGCCATATAGAATTATAGAAAGAGTTCTTTATTAATAAGCACAACATACCATTTTTTTTTAACTTTGTAAGTGCCTAGCTTTACATTTGTTCTTCTTGACTTTATTCTATTACTTAATAAATGCAGTTGATGCCAACATGAATGGAAAACTACATGTCATATTTAAGAAGTCTGGGATGGTTATCCTTTGTACAAGAATTTCTTTTGGGAAAGGCTAAAATGCAACTACAACGTTTTCACATCTTTGGATTATCTTACCACGAGTTCTTTCGGGTTACTAGCTAGGATTAATGTAATTTATTTATATATTTTTCTCTTTTTGTAATCTTTTTCTAAGCATAGTTGTTTTTTGTTGTGATTAATTAGTAACTTGACTTCAATCAATTTGAGTGAGATAACAGCTGCTTCCATTACCAAACTCTTGTTGCTACAGTCCTTGTCATTATTCTTCATTTATATGCTTCTTTATAAGTCTCATATAATGGAAGCTATATATCAACTTTAATAACTTGCAAAAGCTATTATCATTACCTACTAACTTAAATACTTTGTTCCAGGGATTTGCCCAACAATAACTTAACCAATGCCTGAGTTTCTGCAAAAACTTAAATATCTCAAGAATTTGCCATTATATATAGTGCATGATTATGTAATGAAACACTCATAGATGTGGTAGAATTATTTATTAACAATATGCTGATCCACTACTTTGCAACCAATGTAAAGTGCCAAAAAATTATGATATGTGATTAATTAATTTGGTGTAATTGAATAAAAAACTTAAATAAATTATTAGCTAAATATTGAATCTGCCTAGATATTTTTTCTCCAATTAAAATTAGCTTATTTTGGGAGAAAAACTTCTCAAAGTAAAAGTGTTAGCATGTTTGTATTTGAGAAGAGAACTTATTCCAATCTCTAAAACCAAAATGATTGGCTTAAAAACAAAGAGCCAATAAGATCATCAAACTGAGCTATAATGCCTTTGTCACGATTCTATTACTTGTATTAAAGCAAATTCTTGACTTAAACTCAAGACCATATCTCCTTAAACTTAGGACAAGTTAATGGAGTTAAAGCCACAAAAATTAAACTTAGAGGATCTCCTCAACTTTTTGATCTCCTAACTTGGCTAACTTTTTAAGTATAGAATGACATGTGTCTCTTGTAACATCTTATGATTCACATTCATTTAGAACTATAAAAAAACTATAATTTTAAATAAAAATTAAATTTAAGCAATGTGTGTAATTAAAGGTTCTGTTGGACTCTCTCTCTCTCTCTTCCCCTTAAGTCTCTCCCCTTCTCTCTAGTACGAAGAGTCTTCATATATATGAAACTGAAAATTACTAACCTCCTCCAATGCATAAGGCACTGATTTTCCTATGCGGCTCCATAGATAGATGCAATTGTCAGAAATCACTCTCTTGATCGCTTAGAACAACTCCAACATTTGTTTTCCTACTGTCCTAAATCCCAATTTTCTCTTTAATCTCCTTAATTGAATTCAACCGATTTGAGAAATATTGATACTTTAGATAGAGAGACGTGAGAACAAGATGTTTGGGAGAGAATAAGAATATTTGTATTTGGGGATTCTCCATGATTTTGAAGTTCAAAATTTGTGAGACTAAAGATCTATTGCATTTTATATATGAGTCAAGCAAGGTGATTAAATAGTGCCCCTTTATTTTAATTTTGCCTAAATCTATTATTCTTGTTCTTTTTTATTAATGTTTTTCCTGCGAATTTGTTGGGTTTTTCTTCTTTTAATCTATAAAACATTTGTAGAACTATATAATTTTCCTTTTTCTGATTTGGTTCTTGTTTTTCTTCGAGTTGTAAAACATGGATGAATTTATGGAAAAACAAAACAATTGGAGGGAAAAAAACTTCATCTTTGCTAATAAAGAAATACCCAAGAGATTGACTTCACAAATTAATGTGCAACAGAAACAAACGATCCCAAAAGTCTATCTTTGATATCGATGGTGATGTCGCTCATTGGTTGCTGGTGGAGTAGATGTAATGGCGGGAGTAGAGAGAGTTATGAGGAAGAAAGACAGATAATTAGAGAAAACACGTTAGAATAAATATATTCAAAGCTCGGTTTAACAACAACAAAATAAAATAAAACTTAAAAGCTATTTTGAACCCTTGGATTTAGATTGGGACAAGCTAGTGGCATCATATAATCAAAAGGTAATTAGTAAGGTTAGGAGAGGATCTAGATCCAAACAGAGAAAGATAAAAATTAAACTAAATAATGTCAAAGAGTAAAATTCAATCATGATCATAAATCCAAACCAATTGAAATTACCCAAAACACAAGCGAAATTATCCAAATATGCATGAAGTCAACTAATAATCCAAATTACCCAAAATACATGAAATAAAAAATAATTACCCAAATTATCTAAAATACAGGGAGTCATCCAAATTGCATAAACTAAAGAATAAATCATTCGTCTAAGTAGTATCAGTATAAATTATTCTCTCGTTTTGCTCTCAAGTAGTATTAATCATATCATAAATATCACAAATATTTCTCTTTAGTAGAAGGACATGGACAAAGGAAAGGCGAAAGATTCACAAAAAAATTGTCAATTGAATATTACAGTTTCACTTTGGAAAAGTTATTGCAGAGGATTCTAGTATGGAAATTCGGAGTGAATCAACTAGTTTATTACGTACCTTAAGAAGTTATACCAAGATATTTTATGGTCAACGTACTTTTAATTTTTATTTAATTTAAGTATGATAGTGTTTTTATTGCTTAATTCATTGGAAGTATCCAATAAAGGATGTCAAAGAGTATATATTAAGGTAGCTTCAACAATGATTTAAAACTAATTGTTGATCTTAAAGTATTCATTATGGCTTCAAAATCTTATGTTGGACTGGACTACACAGACATATTTAAAAAACTTATCATAATAATATTTAAAGTTAATGTTCGACTCCCAACATAGAGTTGAATGATGTCTTTCTTTATTGGTTAATAAACTCCATAATGAAGAGTAAGAAGTAGTTTCTTTTACTTTTTTTGACAGACTATGGTCACAATTATTTGATCAACGATTGTTTTATTGGGTTAAAAATCCATATTGAAGAGTAGGAGAGTAGTTTCGTTTATTTTTTTAAAATCATTTTTCTCTATATATTAACAATGTGGGAAAATGAATAGGCTGGAGCCTCACGCTAATTTAGGATATCCATTTACTTATGTATGTGAGTAGAAAATAACTAGAAGATTTCATTAGTTATAGAAAGTTATAGTTGAAGCTACTATCGTCTTTGGAATGAGTTGAATAAACTGGAAATTTTTTTGACTATCTTACATAATTATTTCAGAGTTTATCTAATTATTCATTTTTTTTCTATTATAATTATTTAACAATTCTCATTTGTAAATACCTTCATTTAGGCTGTCATGATGATATTGTTAGGCTATCGTAATTTCCTTCTTACGAGAAGAATGTATTATTAATAGGAAGATATGGATCACGAACTACTATCATCAGTATTTTGATGGTGGTTTTGAAGGATAGTTTGATTGTTATTTTCAAAGCATAATAATGTCGTGGAGATCCATGTTATGGTTTTCTTATTCCTAGCTAATTACTACACAATTTGTAAATAACTAAAATTTGTCCAATTTGAGTTTATGATAAATCATAGCTTAACTAACATATGAGTATTTTTATTTTTTGATAAATGCTTACGAATCATATTATATCGTAATTATTTTGCTTAAAATCCAAAATAAAAATATTTTATCAATCTGTATAATTTGTATTCCTTATTTTATAAAGATAAGTTTAGCTTATATTATCGATACCAAAAGGGAAGATGATGTAAAGATATGGACAGTCTATCTATTGTAGGACTAGGGTTTTATCGTTAAAGGTGTGGAAAATTTGAAAATTGAAGACATCTACATTATTAATGATTCAGTGGTGCTGCCTCCAACTACCAAACAACAAGCAAATGAAGAATTCAACTATATAAGGCAATTTAAGATTTTCACTAAGGGGACATAAGTTGATACATACTTTATGGACTTCAAAACAAAGGTTGAAAAAACTGTATTCTCACCCTTTGTTACACTCACAAAGACAAAGTTTTGGATTTCCTTTATTAGGATATAACAAGCTCCATTTGGAGAATGATGCATATGATCAAATGGGTTCCTTGGTAACTTGGGAAACCGCATACAACAAAACTTATAAGCATATGCAGATTACTCCAAGGGATCTAGAAGTTGAAAAATCAGTTGAAAAGCAATTTGGTGGTTTGCAAATCGACTTAAAAAAGCAAGAAAAAATATAAAAGTTCATTTCTTGATGAATTAAGATAAAAAGGGATTTTATAATTCATCTAAATGAAGAGATAAGTAACTTACGTGCTCAATTAGAAAAGATGGAAAATGATTCAACTGCAAGACAAAATAAATTAAGTGATCTCCTTAAAGAATTGGTAGAGATGCGTCAAGAGCAAGCTCAGCATGAGGTCCTAAGTGAAGATCTAGAAGAACAAGATCGATCAAGAAACTAGAAACAAATACTTTGACATGAATAAACAAATTTTGAGAAAAAAAAAAAAGAGTTAGAGAAGGAAATTAATTAATGACAGTAGAAAAAAAGAAGCATAAATGTTGAAACTACGTACAATAGGAAAAAGAGATGAGTTTCTTAGTTAATTATAAGATCTGGTTCGCTAAATATTTTCATAGTGGAAGATGATATATTTACATCTTTACAGAGAATTATGACTTGAAAAGTAAGTTAAAATACCAATACTATATAATGCCCCAATTTAGAAATATAAAAAACATGGAAGTCTGAATATTAAAGATATCTGAATTGTTGATGATTCAATGGTGCTATCTCCAACCACCAAACAACAAGAAGAAAATGAAGAATTCAACTATATAAGGAAGTTTAAGACTTTTACTAAGGGGATTCTCATTAAGGGGACATCAGTTGATACAAAATTTATGAACTTTAAAACAAAGGTTGAAGTACTACTAGAAAGTGGGATTGAACAGCGGAAAAAATTGTATTCTCATCCTTTATTACACTCACGAAGACAGAGTTTTAGGTTCCATTTGTTAGAATATAACAAGCTCCATTTGGAGAATGATGCATATGATCAAGTAGGTTACTTGGTAACTTGGGAAACCATATACAAAAAAGCTTGTAAGCATGTGCAGATTACTCCGAGAGATGTAGAAGCAGAGAAATCAGTTGAAAAGCAATTTAGTGCTTTGCAAATCTACAAAAGCCAAAAAAAAATATGAAAGTTCATTTCTAGATGAATTAAGATAAAAAGAGATTACATAATTCATCTTAATGAAGAGATAAGTAACTTACGTGGTAAATTGGAAAAAATGGAAAATGATTCATTGATAAAAAAGAAGAAAGTTCAACAGCTTCCCTTCGTTCAATGATCGATGGTTGTTCACTTGTGGTAAAGATTTTATTTTTAGAACGAACCTAGCTTGCAACAAATCAGGGGCATTCATTACATTATTGGGATACCACCAACACTCATTTGAATTCTATCTATCGAAAACTGTATAGAGATGTAATCAATTTTATTGCACGGTTGGAGAAGATCGATGACTAATGTGATGGGTATTTGGATGATGATAACGTCAAGCTCATTGGTAAGGAAGCAAAGATTCTACAGGGCTCATCTAGTAATCATTTATGTCAAAATTATAAGCAACATCTCATAATTTTTGCGAAAAGAGTATTTGGTGAAGAGTTAAATAAGTTAGCGTTAACTCATTTCAATAAGCTGATTCAGTACAAGACACCTACGAATGTCTTTAAAAATCGCATCTGACACTCATTACTCCTCCTAGCTAATGAGAGATGTACTTTATCTGTCGTGCATGCAATGATCCATATAGATTATTTAAAAAAAAAAAGTTCTTAGCATATGAATATGAAAAGATTAGGGTTGTGAACATTGAAAGTCGTTTTAATTAGTAGAACATCGGGTTTATTGATGCCTACGAATACATGTCTAGTGTTTTAAAAGATAGTTTGATTATTATTTGTGAATCATAAATATTGTAGAGATCAATGTTTTGGTAGTATTCTGGTTTGTAAATAATTAAATTTATCTAATTTGAGTTTTTATTAAATCATACCTTAACTAATATATGAGTATTTTAATTTTTTGATTAATACTTACGAATTTAGATTGTACCATAGTTATTTGGTTAAAGTCCAAAATAAAAATATTAAATCATTATTATAACATATCAATTAGCCAACACTACAAGGAAAACCTTAATAGACATCACTTGTTTAATATCATTTTTTAATAAAACTGATATTGTAAAGTTTTAGATATCGGTTAATTTTTTAAACGATGTCTTAATTGATTAACATATCACTGGTTTTTTTTTCAATATCTTAAATTTACACTTTTGATTAACTTTTTTTGAAAACTGATATGTAAAGTTAATATCTGATAAGTATATTATTTCACATAAAAAACATGGGCTCTAGCTTAAAAATTTTAGCCAAGTTTCCCAACCCCCCCAGTCACTCACCTAGCTCGATCATTTTCTCTCACCCAGGCCAGCTCGCGCGATCCTTCTCTCTCACCCACTGCCGGTGTTGGTGCTGCCGGAAGTAGTCCTTGGCGTCGGTGTGTGGCTCTCATTCTCCCTCCTCAATCTCTTGTACTCTTTCCTCTTCTTTGTACCTTCTTCTCTTGAGTTTCTTATTTCTGAAAATAGGGTTTCACGACACATTCTCCCCAATCACTCACCCAGCTCGATCCTTCTCTCTTACTCAGGCCAGCTTGCGCGATCCTTTTCTCTCACCCAGCTGCCGGCGTCGGTGCTGCCGGAAGTAGTCCTTGGCGTTGGTGTGTGGCTCTCATTCTCCGTTCTCTCCGTCGGTGGCGTCCTTGGGTTACTGCGTTTGTGGAAATTGTAAACTCAATCTCTTGTACTCTTTCCCCTTCTCTGTACCTTCTTCTCTTGAGTTTCTTATTTCTGAAAATAGGGTTTCAAATTAGGGGTTTTTTGTGGTTTTTGTTTTTCTTTAAATTTGGGGGTTTCAACTTGGGTTCGTTTTATTCTTGAAATTATGGGTTTTCTTGGTTTTCAGTTTCTCTCTCTTTCTCCTATGGGTTTTAACTTTTATTGCTGAATAATTCCATCGATTTGGGTATATTTTCAACAGGGTTCAATTCGGTTTGTTGGATATCTCGGGTTTCCTTCACTTTCTTAAGAAGGAGGATTGAATTCAAGGTGAGTATAAGTATATGAGTATATTCTCTTAGTGCAATACTTAAACTTGTAGCTTTTATTTGTCTAATTAATTGCTATAAAAATAGTCTATGGGGATGAATGATGGCCCATAAATGGTACAAGATAGATAGTTAGAGAAAATGGATCTACTGCTCTCAGTATAATGAACTATAGGTACTTTAGTCACGAGATAAAGAAAAATGGAAGATTATCTTGTTCGTTGTCATGTTAATTTCATTTTAATTTGAACTAACTTCTATTCTGAAAAGTCTGTTAAAGCATGCAAGCTTCTACTTAAGATGTAACTCCATTGAACTAAACTGTTATGTTTCAAAATGGCCAGACCTCTAGGAGCACTATGTAAGTAGTACATATGGAAAACATAAGAATACAATAAAAGAACATGTGCAACACTCATCCAATGATAAACCCTTACAATATGTAATTAAATGTTTTAACCTCGTAATCATCCAATATTTTGGATCTGGATTTTATTCTTCTTCATTGCTTATAGGGTGCCTTTAGTCCATCCACATATAATTTTTCAATCTTTACCATCTCATTAAGCATTTAATTAACCATACCATTGCTATCTATTCCCATGCATTTCTGCCTTGGTAGGAAACATCATGTTGGTGGAGTTTATTCATTTATTTTCTCATGTAATTAGCTAGACTGTACAAATTCTGTCAAAGAACAAAAGAAGAAAAAAAAAAGAAAAAGAAAAAGAGCTAGGCTACATAGATGATTTAATAGATTCTGCCCAGCCCCATACCCTTTTATTTTTACATATGTTTGCATTATGCAATTTCTGAAACATCTTATTTTTGCATTATATATATGCTTAAAAATTGGTGAAAATTGTGTTGTATGTTTGCTATTTTGCATGTTTTTGTGTTAGGAATGCTGAAATAATTGTGGATTGTGACTTTGCTAGATTGTTGTTTTGGGAAATAGGTGTCTTAATAGCTATATATTTTGCATCTTTAATTGGTATTTGGTATTGAATTAACTTGGTTTCTCTTCATGTGAAGTTGATATCGGTAAGTTCAATGGATAAAACATGGATACATGCTGATAGAAGGAGTAAGGTGTATGAGGTGGGAGTTGAGAATTTTCCAAGGTTAGGAGTAGGCAATAATGGCAAACGTAAGTACATCCATTGTCCTTGCAATAGATGTGGTAACTTGAGTAAGTATACGGTAAAAGTGGTTAGGGAGCATTTGTACTTTCATAATTTTGATGAAAGGTATAACAACTGGATATGGCATGGTGAAGCTAGTGTCTGTAGGGATGAGCAATATGGTTTTCTTGGTTCTGAAACAGTAGACATGTGCGAAGGAGCGTTTGATAATTTCAATCATGATCCGGACAAGTTTCAGAGTTTCGTTGAGGAAGGGGAAATGCCTTTATATGTTGGTTGTGATAAGTACAACATGTTATCTGCGTTGGTCAGATTGTTCAACTTGAAGGCAAAACATGGGCTGACAGAGAGTAGCATCTCTGATTTTTTGGTTGCTTTTGAAGATATGCTACCTGATGGTAATGTGCTACCCTTGTCTATATACGAGGTGAATAAGACATTGGCTGCGTTAGGAATGGAGTATGTGAAGATACATGCTTACCCGAATGATTGTATTTTATATAGAAAGGAATATGAAGATGAAACAAGGTGCCTGAAGTGTGATCTCTTTAGGTGGAAGGTAAACAAGGGAGCAGTTGAGAAGGAAACGGTGTCAGCCAAAGTATTATGGTACTTTCCTCCTATTCCAAGGTTTAAACGAATGTTTAAATCTTGTGAAACTTCGAAAAACCTAACTTGGCATGCCGATCAGAGAGTGAGTGACGACATCATGCGCCATCCAGCTGATTCTCCAGCTTGGAAGTTGGTTGACCATAAGTGGCCGGATTTTGCAAATGAGCCTAAAATTCTAAGGCTTGCCCTTTCGGCTGATGGGATAAATCCACACAGTTCATTAAGTAGTCGATATAGTTGTTGGCATGTCCTCTTAGTCACCTACAACCTTTCTCCGTGGTTGTGCATGAAGAGGAAATTTATGATGTTAAGTTTGTTGATTTCGGGTCCTAAGCAGCCAGGAAATGACATAGATGTTATTTAGAACCATTGGTTGAGGATTTGAGAGCACTATGGAATGGAATTGAGGGAGTGTATGATGGTTTCAGGAAAAACTCATTCACTTTGAAGGCTGTACTTCTATGGACGATCAATGATTTTCTACCTTATGGTAACTTGTCTGGGGCCTCAGTGAAAGGGTATAAAGCATGTCCCATATGTGGAGAAAACACAGATTCTGTTAGGCTAAAACATGGTAAGAAAATTTGTTTCCAATGCCACATAAGATTATTACCACGCCACCACCCATATCGAAGACAAATGGCTGCTTTTAATAACAAGCAAGATGAGCGTGAGCCTCCTACACCTCTAAGTGGACATCAAGTCTTGGAAAGAGTTTCATGAATCAATTGTATCTTTGGGAAGAAACAAAGAAAGGACAACTTAGGTGATGAAAGCCATGCTCCATGTTGGAAGAAGAGATCAATCTTCTTTAACCTAGAGTATTGGAAGTCCTTTCATATAAGGCATACTCTCGATGTAATGCATATTGAGAAGAACGTGTGCAAGAGTATCATTGGGACTTTAATAAACATTCCATGTAAGACAAAAGATAGGGTGGCTGCCCGTTTAGATCTCGTGGAAATGGGGGTAAGACTAGACTTGGCACTACAAATTGGGAACAAGAGGACATTTCTGCCTGCAGCTCCATATACACTTTCTCGGTGTGGGGGGAAATATCAACCCTTCGGTGTACTTCAACATCCCAAAAAAAAAACCTAGGGATGAGATGACCATGAGTAAGAGAGACCTAGTGGCTATATTGCAAAGGAACAATAGGGAGCTGTTGGACAGAATTGAGAAGTTGGAGTCAATGAACAATGTGGCTACACCAAAACAAGCTCCAGGTACAGGGATGGTCTCCGATAAAGCAAGTTGCTTTGGTGAGGAAAAGGCTAAGAATGCAGAGGTTGATGTTGAAGAGAAAGTTGAAGCAGTATCGGTGGAAGAGATGGAAAAGGCAGCAATGAAGGTAACTTATGATTCTTTGGTGCCATGTTTTCATATGACAAGTAATATACTTAAGTTTGATTGTTTCTAAGCCAAAGAAAGCTATTGATTACAAATATGATTTTAGGTTTAGGCTTATGAGTTCTTATGTTTGTGTAGGGAAAATCGTGCAAACTGGCAGTAGGAGATGTCACCCACATTGTTGCGTGGGGTACAGTGATTGATATGACATCCAACACAGTACACGGTGTTCCCTTAGGTGATGGAAACGTGAGGGTTTCAATTGACATTGCCAACAAGGAAGAAGCATTACTTCCCTTCCCGGTAAGGGACGAGTTAATCACACTTGGGCATGCTGTTGCAAGCCAAGTGGCTTGGCCCCAAGAGCTTGTTATCGTTGGGAACAACAAGGTAAATACCAACTTCAGGTCACTTGTGTTTTTCCTTCATATTTCAGCGAGTTACATGTTTGTCACTAGCAGCGTAATAAACTGAGTTTGTCTAAACTTTATCTGCATCTAGCTAGACATCAAAAACATTCTAAGCAGTTTTAATCCTATTTGCCAGTGTTTTGAGACTTAATCACACTGACAGAAACATGAATATTAAGAAGCAATTGATGTAAAGGCCAAAAAAATAAGTGAGACCAATCAAATTATCACAATTCAGCATATCATTATCTGCCAAATGAATGAAAAATAAATCCACAGCTACGCAACAAAGTTATGGTGATAATTCCAATATGCCTAATGTGTCTTTGTCTTAGTAAATCACTAACAAGCTCTTGTTTATCTTTGATACCCTATAAACAGAAAAAGCAGGTTCCTGCCATGGTGAAGGAGCTATTCAAGAACGAAGCAGCCGAAAAAACATGTCCCGAAGCAATGCAAGTTGTTGTATCGATTTGCAACGGAAACAATGGTCGCTAGTGACAAAGTCATGAGTAATGAAGTGGAGGCAGAAGTCTTTGGAGATATCCGAAGACTTTATATATTAAAAGAGGATATTACTACCTTATTGGAGATGAAATAACTTTCAGCCACATGCTTAGTTGTGCACATAAGGTAATTGTACTCTTTCAACCACATGCATAGTTAATTTATTCAACTATTTCTCAACTTGAACTGTTTCTGATACACATGCATTGTAAAAACATTGATAGGCACCTGTACGATAGGCTGATCGAATCAAACATGACTGACATGGTTGGTTTAGTAGACCTGGCACGCTTCTCTGTGGGAGTTGGAAACCCAGAGCGGAGATCAACCTACCTAGCAGATAGGTTCCAGTAAGGAAAATGAGATCGTGTCTTTTTAGTGCCATTCAATGCTGGGTATCCCATGACTGGTTGATGTTTTAATGCTAGTTTTATGCTCATGTGTATTTCTTTGGCTAAGTATCGTTCAATTTGACAACAACCATTGGATTTTGATAATCATTAATGAAGAAAAGGACGTGGTCCACATCACGGACCCTCTTCCAAGACAAACCAATAACGCAGGCTGGATAGATGTCGTGAACACGTAAGTGTCTATTAATATGTACCATCTTACATAATATGGATTGTATATTAAATTTTGATATATAACTTAAATTGATATTTTGTCTAAACTAGTGCTATTAGACAATTAATGGGGTTACGGGAAAGAAAGGGCCGAAATCACCAACTTGGAAGCATCTCTATGTAAGTGTCTATGTATTACTTAAGTCTTTAAGTTTCTTATGTCTTACACATTGGACTAATTTAATTAAGTATAACTCTATGTAATTTCATTTGCTTGTTTGTAGTGTCCTAAACAACCGGGTGGTGTTGAATGTGGACATTATGTCATGAGTACGGGTGTGATTTGGATTGGAAAATCCGAATCCGACCGATTCCTATCCGAAAATTTCCAATTTTATTCCAAATCCGAAAATTCCGAAATCCGAAAATTCCGAAAAAAATTGGATTGGAATTGGAATGTTTATTTAAATTCCGATTCCGATCCGAATTCCGATCCAAAAAATTCCGAAATGTTCCGAAGACATTCCAGTCCAATATTTCCAAAATTATGCCAATTTATTCCATATTATATATTTTATCATTTATTTAGTATGATATATATAACATATATTTTAAAAAAGATGACTAATACTATTAATATAAACATATGTACATTATAAATATATGTGTATCATAGTAACATAAATGGTAAGTTGGTAACACAAACACCCACATTTTTTCCGTACATGTAATTACTATTTTTTTTTTTATTAGGGAGGGGAATTGAAAATATGAAGCAATTCTACAGTTATTTCAACTAGAATATCTCTCCAATTGTAATTACTAATTACTAAATATTTAAGCTTATTATTTTCAAAATTTCAAACATGATATATATATGTGAGTAACATGTATCTACTAATGACATTTATTTTAACAATGTTGGATGAGTTCCAAAAATTAATCCCCCACCTCTAAGATATGTGCTATTAAGCCTATTATACATTCATAGTGACATTTATTTCTCTTATATATTATGTATGTTATAATATATAATATATACCATTAAACATACACAATATATATCATACATAATTTATTTCTTAACATACATAATATAGCAATGAAAAACTTGCTAAATTGCATCTTTTTTTTTTTTCCTTCTTTTCTAGATTTTTTTTATGATAATGGTATGAGATGGTATGGTTCTAAATGTTATTTAAATTAATATTTTGAATTTTCTTTTTAAATTGGACATATATTTTAATTACATTGTAATATAAATATTGAAATGCATCATAATCTACTGTCTTTTAATTTTTGTTTGTTTGTTAATTTCATCATTATTCTACAAAAAATCCAAACATGTTCTAAAAAATATTATGAAAATGTGAAAATTCCAATTTTTTATTCGAAAATTTCAAATGTTTATCCGAAAGTTCCGAAAATGTTATATTCCGAAAAATTCCGAAAATTCCGAGAAATCCGAAAATTCCAAATCGGAATGAGATGTTGAAATTCCGATTTTTTGGAATGGAAATTGGAACATAAATTTCATTCCAAAATTTTTTGTATTGTAATTGGAACACCCTATTTCCGATCCGATCCGGCCGAAACACACTCCTAGTCATGAGGTACATGAAGGAACTAGTTGAGGACACAACCCTTGCATATGAGTCGCAGGTTAGAATACTTACTGCTATTGGGGCAGTTGACTGGTATATTTTGATATCCTTTGTACAGTTCTAACTTGGGAAACTTGTAAAAGGGAATTACAGGAGGAAGGGATGGCCTAGCTAGGATAATAGTTTGTACATGTTGGCATGTGTTTAATTAGGATCTAGCTAGCTAGAGATGGATTTTGTGAAAGTTATGGAGATAGGATAGTGATTTTGGGGTATACATGATGAGGGCTATCCATATTTTTATATGGATTTGTAATCTTATTTTGTTAACTTCATTACTGAGTTTGGATGTTGGATTCATTTATATGAATGAAAGAATTTAAGTTGGATTACTTTAGAAGCTTAGTAATTGTTGCGTGGATGCATATTTACCAATTAATTTTTATCAATATCAGAAGCCTATTGCATATCAGATTATGTAAAAATGCAACGATAAGAAATGAAGTTTCAACATCATTTTAAAAAAAAAAACCGATATTTAAAGTATACTTTTATATCAGATTTTAAGTACAAAACGATATGTTATACACCTTTTATATCCGATTTTAAGTACAAAACCGATATGTTATACACCTTTTATATCTGATTTTAAGTACAAAACCAATATGTGATACGCCATTTATATCTAATTTTAATTACAAAACCGATATGCTATACTCATTTTATATCTAATTTTAAGTACCAAGACGATATTGAATACATTTTTTATATTGATTTCAAAATTACGAATGATATCATAAGTAGCTTATATATCGGAATTCAGTTTTTTAGATATTAGAAATGATTAATATCTGATAACGATGGTGTATATCATATCGAATTGACAATATAAAGCCTAAATTATAGTAGTTGACTATCTAGATAAGGTAAGAATAATTGTACAACTATTCCATATCTTAACAGCTTTTGATCTCTCCAAAAGTGCATTTGGAACACAACCAAACAATTGATTGTCTTTCAAATTCTTGCATGTAAGAGAAAGTTGGCGTCAATTAACTTAAAGTGTACACAACTGAAACTTTTGGTCTTTCAATGTATAATAATTGCATAGAGCTCTCATCGAAAGTGAAGTTCCAGTTCGTCAATAAGACGTACGCTTGAACTAAATTTCCTAACTTGCACTACAAGAAAAACCTTAATATATATCAGTGATCAACCGATATCTATTTAAGTTTCCAACCGATATATTGAGTGATGATATCTATTCTCCCATATTACATATCGGTTATACACTGATGTCTATACTATATTAGATATTCGATTTGTTAGATATCGTATCGTCAACTACTATAATTTAGGCTTTATATTGTCAATTGTCTATTCTTTATATTCATGTATCTTCTAGAGTTGTAAAAATACAGAGCAATATATTCGAATACCATTGTTTCACATGGTATCAGAGCAATCTGATCCACATTGTTCCTCATTCTTTGTCACAGTATAACTCTCCTTAGAGTCTGTTGGCTCCAAATGACGATGAACGTTCATCTAAGGGCGTTGAAGACACAAACAACCCAACCAGCCCTTATTACGTACACCATTCAGATCATCCCGGCATGGTCTTAGTTTCCAAGCCCCTGATCGGCGACTACTACGGCACTTGGAGTTGCTCTATGTGAATTGCCCTCAGTGCAAAGAACAAGACAGGCTTTATTGATGGAACTATTGGAAAGCCGTCGTCAATCACAAAACCCACTGAATACCAGCAATGGCAGAGGTGCAATGACATGATCCTCTCTTGGATTCTTAATTCACTTGACTCTGATCTTGCTAGCAGCGTTATTTACGTAGAAACAGCCAATGAGATATGGACTAATCTTAAAGAACGCTTTTCACAGAGTAACGCTCCTAGAATTTTTCAGATTCAACGGAGCATCGCTACACATATGCAAGATCAGATGTCCCTTGCAACATATTATACTAAGCTTAAAGGCTATTGGGATGAATTAAGTTCCTATAATGATATTGATCCTTGCTTTTGTGGTACGCTGAAATCATTGACCGAGCGTGAAGAATGCTAGAAATTAATGCAATTTTTTATGGGATTGAACGAGTCTTATGTGGCAATCCGGGGTCAGATCCTTCTGATGCAGCCTTTACCAACTATTCGAATTAAAGACATATTCTCTCCTTTCACAGGAAGAAAAGCAACGGGAGCTTACTGCTACTCATGCTAACTCAGAGAGCATGGCCATGTTAACTGTCCACAACAATAAAGGGACTTCCTTTGGCAATAGACAAAGTTCTCAATTTCGTTCTCCTGGACAAAATTCTCAATCTCGTTCTTTTTCTCGAGGAAATCATAGGGAACCCCGCCATTGCAGCCACTACAATGGAAATAATCACAACATTGATACTTGTTATTTTATCAAAGGGTTTCCTCAAGGGCATAAATGGCACAACAAAGAAGTGGACAACTACCATACCAAAACTGACACAGCAAGTCGTCTATACCAAGGCAACAATAAGAAGTCACCCACTGCTCACAATGTCCAAACCATTGCCACCCAGTCCACGGCTCATCCTTTTCAGTCCATTGCACCTCACCTCACATTAAATCAATATGTGTTGACAATGGTGGAGAGTTTTCTTTTATGCGACCTTTTTTTTGCAGAGCTTGGCATCATCTATCAACACTCATGTGTTTCTACACCTCAACAAAATGGGGTTGTCGAACGCAAACACCGCCATCTTTTGGAAATAGCACGAGCCCTTCGCTTTCATGCACATCTTCCTCTTGTTTTTTGGGGTGAATGCGTTCTCACCACTGCCTACTTAATTAATCACCTTCCCACACAAATTTTATCTGGTAAATCTCTATATGAACTTTCGTTTCATCATCCATCCATTTATACACATCTTCATGTTTTTGGTTGTCTCTGTTATGCCACTAATATTAATCTTGCACATAAATTTGATCAAAGGGCACGCAAATGTGTTTTCGTTGGCTACCTTTTTGGTCAAAAGGCTTATCGGGTTTATAATTCAGGCACTAACAAATTCTTTAGCAGCCGCGATATTGTCTTTCATGAGGATATTTTTCCTTTCGCTACTGCTCCCACCATTCAACTTCCCACAGCTCCAATTCTACCTTTGCCTCAACTTGATCCAATCACCTCCACACCTGAAATTAGCCTCGACCCACCACATAATCCAAGCACACCGTCCAGCCCCGGTCCACAACCAAGCTCGTTGTCACCTACCTCACCCTCTCTCGTCCCTCTTTTGCGTCACTTGGAACAGATCTCGCAACCTTCTGTTTTGCTCCGTGACTTTCATTGTTACCATGCTACTTCCTCCATTGTCTAATTCGAATCCTCATTCTGCAAAAGGTATAGGTTCTCGTTACCCCATTTCCAAATATCTTAATTATCATAAATTATCTCCTACTCACCACTTTTTTGTAGCTACAATTTCTCGTGTTGTTGAGCCCACTACTTTTGCCCAAGCTTCGATAGATCCTAGATGGCGTGAGGCCATGGACATGGAAATTCAGACTCTTGAACAAAATCATACTTGGTCTCTCACACTTTTGCCTGCAAGAAACACCAAATTGGTTGTAAATAGTTGTACAAGATTAAATATAATTCTGACGGATCTGTTGAGCGTTATAAGGCCCATCTTGTGGCCAAAGGTTATACACAGCAAGAAGGCTTGGACTATACGGAAACCTTCTCTCCCACCGCTAAATTGGTCATTTTTCAATGCTTGCTTGCTATTGCTGTTGTCCGCAATTGGCCTCTTCATCAACTTGATGACCAAAATGCATTTCTCCATGGCGATTTGGACGAAGAGGTCTACATGCTTCCTCCACCCGATCTTCGTCGACAAGGTGATAACTTAGTATGTCGGCTACATAAGTCTTTGTATGGCTTGAAACAAGCGTCGCATAATTGGTTTGCCAAGTTCACTAGTGCTCTTCAAGATGCAGGATTCACACAGTCACTTGCAAATTACTCTCTCTTCACCATGTCACATAACAATTCTTTTACAATTATATTGATTTATGTGGATGACATTATCATTACAGGGAGTGATCCACAAGCTATACAGTCCCTCAAAGATTTTCTCCATGCCCGCTTTCGCATCAAAGATCTTGGCAGCCTTAAGTACTTTTTGGGCATTGAGGTCGCACGATCAAAGCAGGGAATTTTCATTTCACAACGCAAATATGCACTGGACATTCTTGATGACATTGGGCTCTTGGGGTCACGTCCTTACTCCTTTCCCATGGAACATACCCTAAAACTTTTGCCCACTGATGGAAAGGTTTTACGAGATCCTTCCAAGTACAGACGACTCGTAGGTCGTCTCATTTACCACACAATAACTCGACCAGATATTGTGTTTTGTGTGCATGTCCTTAGTCGATTTATGCATGAGCCACGCCAATCTCATCTTGATGCAGCCCTTCGTGTCTTATGATACATCAAAGAAGCACCTGGCCAAGGCATTTTATTCCCTGCATAAACTAATCTCAAGTTAAGAGCATTTTGTGACTCTGATTAGGCAAGTTGCCCTATTACAAGGAGATCTGTCACAGGTTATTGCATTTTCCTTGGTAACTCTTTGATCTCTTGGAAAACCAAGAAGCAAAATACCGTGGCTCAATCATTCACATAAGCTGAGTATCGAGCTATGGCAGATGCATGTTGTGAGCTCACATGGTTACGGTTCATCCTAAAGGATCTTGGTATTAATCATTCTGAACCAGCAGTTTTTCATTGTGACAATCAATCAGCCTTATACATTGCAAAGAATCCAGTGTTCCATGAACGAACGAAACATATTGAACTTGATTGTCACTTGGTTAGACAAAATATTCAGTCTTATAATTGTCAGCTCGGCTCGAAAATTAAGACCTTACTTCCAGGCTCACTCGATCGTCGTCTTGACTGATCAGCCGCTCAGGCAAATCCTTGCCAAACCCGAGACTTCGGGTCGGCTCATCAAGTGGTCAATTGAGCTTGGCGAGTTTGACATCATCTACCGTCCCAGGACGGCCATCAAAGGTCAAGCCACGTCAGACTTCATCTGCGAGTCAACCACCGCAACGGAAGATCCACCGTGCGCCCACGCTACGTCAACCGCGTCTGATCCGAACACAAACGGCGATCGCACCCAGGCTGATCTTCTCACCTGGACCCTCTACGTGGACGGATCTTCCAACACAATGGGAAGTGGAGCCGGGCTTGTTTTGATCTCCCCAGAACAAGTTGTGATGGAATATGCTCTTCGCTTCAGATTTCAAGCATCTAACAATGAAGCAGAGTATGAGGCACTCATCGCCGGACTCATATTGGCAAAAGAGCTCGGTGCGACCAAACTGAACATCTTCAGCGACTCCCAACTCATCGTCAATCAGATATTGGGAGAGTACGAGACTCGAGAGCCTAGCATGACTGCCTATCTGGAGAAGACCCGTTTGCTGCTTGGGAACTTCCACAAGTACAAGTTATCCTAAATCCCGAGGGCAGAAAACTGCAGAGCCGATGCCTTGGCACGCCTGGCCTCGGCCACGGATACCGGATCCGCTAGGCACGGTCCAGTTGAAATCCTGGATAGGCCTAGCACTGCCGAAGAAGGATCTGCCGTCATGCAAACCGAGGCCGAGCCGAACTAGATGACGCCGATCATCAACTACTTGGTCTCCGGGATCCTCCTCCCGGAGAGGGACAAGGCACGGCTCATCAAGACAAGGTCGGCTCGGTTCAGCATAATCGATGGTCAGCTCTACAAGAGGAGCTTCTTCCTACCCTACTTGCGGTGTGTCACCCCCCAAGAAGGCCAGGACGTACTGAGGGAGATCCATGAGAGGATATGCGGAAACCACTCTGGAGGAAGAGCCCTCGCCTACAAGACGATCAGACAGGGTTACTTCTGGCCCACGCTGAACAAGGACGCAGATCATCTCTCTCGCGCCTGTGTCAAGTGGTAGCAGTTTGCCGCAATCCCCCATCAGCCTCCCCAATTGCTGACCTCCATATCCAGTCCCTGGCCGTTCGCGCAGTGGGGACTCGATCTGATCGGCCCTATGCCGAAGGCGAAAGGGCAAGTAACAATGGCCGTGGTAGCAGTCGATTACTTCACAAAATGGGCCGAGGCTGAGTCGCTAGCCACCACCACAGCCGAACGAATGGAAACTTTCGTCTGGAAGAACATCATATGCAGGTTCGGCATGCCACACACCATCATCACAGACAATGGCAAACAGTTTGACTGTAAGAAGTTCAGAAGTTTTTGTTCACGTCTGAACATCAACTTGCGATTTGCCGCCACTTACCATCCGCAATCGAACGGACTGGTCGAAGCCGTTAACAAGATCATCAAGAGGACCTTGAAGACCAAGCTTGATAATGCTAAGGGGAACTGGCCGGAACTCTTGCCAGAGGTGCTATGGTCCTACCGAACCTCCTATTGCAACTCCACGAAGGAAACACCTTATTCATTGGCATTCGGAACCGACGCTGTCGTCCCGGTCGAAATGGGGACTCCTTCATTCCGGACTAGCACATACAATCCGGAGACCAATGACACCGGACTTCGGCTCGGCCTAGACATGATCGAAGAGAGGCGAACCGACGCCAATCTCTGTCGAGCCGCCTACCAACAGAAGATAGCCAAATACTACAATCAAAGGGTCAAGCTCAGGAGCTTCGGATTGGGCAGTCTCGTCATGAAGAAGAATCCTCTGGACCATACAGAATCACAGGCATAGTCAAGGCTGGCACTTACAACTTGGCCACTCTGGCTGGGAAGCCTCTCAAGCATAGCTGGAACGCTGAACACTTAAAGACTTATTACCAGTGAAGTGTAGTTAGGATCGGGGACTGTCCGACCTAACATTTGTCCCAATCAATGAAAAGATGAACACATTTTGACTCATCTACTTCTTATTTTTCGAAGCAAACACGGAGGACTCTACTCCTATACACTTTCAACAAAGAGGAAAGATCTAAGTGTTTCCTTCGAAAAAACAATAAACTCATGTGCCGAGCTATCGAGCCATTTCCGGCCTGATGCTCGGCATATTACAGACTCATCAGGTCTATAAACTCATGTGCCGAGCTGGCGAGCCATTTCCGGCCCGATTCTCGGCATATTACAGACTCACCAGGTCTATAAACTCCTGTGCCGAGCTGGCGCACCATTTCCGGCCCGATGCTCGACATAGTACAGACTTATCAGGTCTATAAAAATCCCTGGCTGAGCCGAAGTGACTTTCTACAGTCCTAACGTTCGACAGTATATTTCCAAAAAGAAAAATATATCCTCAAACTCAAACTCTCACCGCGCATGCCGAGCCGATCTGAAAGTAGGTTTGAATATTTTTCTCAAAAAATAAAATTCCTAATATCTCAATGGGTACATCAGGCCTGTCTGGGATCATTAGGAATTATCTTCACATTTTGTTATGATCGCTCGGCCGAGCCGATCTCAAAATGCCTTTGTTTTTAGCATGAATGTTATTTTTCCATTATCTTTCTTACCTATTTTTACTTGTTTTTGTCCTTAAGTTCCATGTCCAAGCCGAACTGACAACAACTTGTTTAAAAAGAAAATACTGAATAAATTAACAAATGGTTCAAAAACATAAGTAAAATTGTTCAAAAATATATCAAACCCGGGACACATCTCGGCTCGGGAATAAACAAAAAAAACTAAAATACAAATAATTTCATTCAGGCAGATCGCTCGGCAGGCCCCTCTTGGATCGGCTCTATGGATTCCTCGGCCGTCTCCTCCCCGAGCTGCACCACCTCAACCCCGCCGATCTGCACTTCAGCGTTGGGATCGGATTCGGGGACTTGGGGGATTGGGGTCGGCTTGCATTCCGGCAGCGGAGGATCCTCCTGAGTCAGCTCGGCCACGGATACCACCGCCTCGGCGGGAACCTGGTGAACGGGAGGAGGAAGGTCTTCTTGCTGACTTCCCTGTGTATCCCCCTCGCCATCGGACTCACCGAGGAACGATACGTCCCAGTCCGGCCTCTTTGACCGGATCTCCTCTAGAATCTCTTGATACCCTTCATAATGGGCATCAGCCAGCACCTGGACGCTCAGAAGCCCGGCCCGGCGCCGAGACTCGACCGCCCTTCGTTCGGCCTCCTCAACATCCCGCTGGAGCTGGTCGGCAAGTTGCCCCAGGTCGGCCACCTTCTGCTCCGAGGTGAGAAGCTCTTTCCCGAGCCGAGCGACCTCCACCTCTCTCTTGACCAGCTTGGACCGCAGACCCGTCGACCGCTCGCGCTCGGCCTTCACCGCCCACTCAGCCTCGGCCAGCTTCTCCCTGAGCTCCTGGTTCCGCTCCCGAAACCTCGCCATCTTTGCCTCGGCCTCAACAGCAGCGTGGGCAGCTTCAAACTGCTTCAGGGCGAGCTGCAAAACAACAAAAAATTATTAATCCAACCCGAGCGGATAAACGTGACAATCTAAAGTTAAAAGGACTTACCAACATGGCCTGACGGGACGTGCTCAGAGCCTTCTGACTGAAGCTCGACGCCTCCTGACCGGCCCAGAGCCCCTCCACTATTTTGGCGTTATCACGCGCTTAAAGCCCGTGACGAACGGCTCGATGGAGGGGTCTACTTCCACCGTCTTCAAATTTTGGCCCGAGCTCTCTTCTCAACCCGGGCCTCGATCTGAGGGCTTTCCTCTTCTCGCTCTGCCGAGCCGATCTCGGCACAGAAGGCCCGGGCTGGGCTGTCGCTGCGATTGGAGCCTGGACCGGCTCGGCAGGGGCCCGCCCCGCGGCCCTCCTCTGGACGCTCCGCACCGCCCTCTTCCTGATCCGAGCTTCCATCTCGGCGGGATTCATTCCCTTCTCGGCTCGTGGATTCCACCTGGGTACAAACCAGGAGATCCCACTCAACCTGATTTGGGTTTCCCCGAGCAGGAACTTGGTCGACAGGTATTCCGGGGGCGAGCTTTTCACTGCGGCGATCTGATCCCTAAGTTCGCCCCGGAGTTTGCACTTGTCCCAGCTAACTGCAAAAACAAAACATAAAAGGTTAGTTTCGAAAATCAAACAAAACAAAAAAACAACAAGTCACTCTCGGATCGGATCGGATCGGCTCTCCCAAACGCCCAGTGCCCACCTGGAATCCTAAACGCCCTAGGAACCCGAGCCGGAGAAAGAACGTTCGGATCGGCGAACTCCCAATCCCCAGAGACAAAGAAGTATCTTTTCTTCCATGTCTTCTGGGAGGAGGGATTCCAACCGAAGAGTGGCCCCGAATACACCTGTAGGTTGTAGAATCCGAGCTCGCTCTGCTTCGACCTCAGCGCGTAGTTGCAGAACAGGAGATCCTTGTCTGGCACACACTTGTGCACCTTGTGCCACAAGATGTGCATAGACAAGATTATCCTGTACACATTTGGATTCAACTGGTGTGGCGCCGCGCCGATCGTCGCGAGCCAGTTCTGCAGGAAAGGGTGCAGGGGAAGCCGAACCCCGTTCTCGAACATTTCGGGGTACATTGTCACCCACCCTTTTGGAGGTTGGCTCGGTTTCTCTCCCCTGGTCGGCAACCTCATCAGTACTGATTCGGGGACTGAGTACTTATCCCTCAAATCCCCGAGATGATACTCGGTCATCTCATTGGGGATCTGATCGGCCTTCCACGCCATTTCCTTGTAGAAGTCCGGGTCGATCGAATTCTCCGTCACCTGCTGAGCCGAGGTCGACGCATCGTGACCCCTGTCCCTTTCATTTGAGCCCGAGGTGAGTCTGCTCGGAATGGTCGCGATCGGCTCGACGTCCAGAGGTTCTTCGTCATCGCCTTCGGCCACCCCTTGTTCCCGATCGGAACTTAACACTTCGGGGTTTTCCTGGTCTCCTCGAGCTCGGTGCTCCTCGCCTAGATTGTGATCCAGCGCCGAGCCGACCTCGTCCAATTCTTCGGACAAGCCGTCCCAACTCGCCTCACCCGCCGGTGGGCTTCGGCTCAACTCGGCGTCACTTTCCCCATCAAAAGCCTCTCCCGAGCCGAGCCTACCACTCGAATCCGTGGTTGACATGGCAAACACTTTTTCTCTCTCTCTCTCTTACCTTTTTAGATCGAAAAGTGCTTTTTCTCAAGAACAAAACCCGAAAAACACAAAAACTCAAGAATGGACAGAATCACTTACTGGTTTTTGTCCGGCCAATCTCTCCACCCCTCACAAACTCGGAATAGCTTCGCCTATGGCTACGCTTGCCCAGAACTGTGACCGGACTGCTGCGCCGACGACGGAGAAGGAAGGAGATTCACGGTGGAGGAGAGTTTGCGGAGAGAGAGAGAGAGAGAGAGAGAGAGTTGGAGTTTTCTGAAAAAACTGGAAAGTGAAAGGGAAGAGAGAGAAGACAGCCATTTATACCCCATGCAAATCAGATCTCAGCCCTTCATTTTTGGCGCTTCACATGCCAGATCTTGCCACGTGTCCATGTTTAAAAACACCCATAAATGATGTGACCTTTACATTCCCCCATGCAGACACCAAACGTCTCTTCACCTGTTCTCGAAGATATTTTGGCCAAGTGCAAGTCATCATTTGCTCGGATCTTCGGGAAGATTGACCTGTTCGGATCAGAACCCGATATCATTTCGGTTCGGACCAAACGACATATCATTCCCCAGGGAAAGCCACACTTCAACTTCCAATCCACCACTGTCCGTTCGGATTGGAAGCTGGGGGACTCCTGTTTGTAGGAAATCCCACACTGATCCAAACAGCCAATCATGGCTCGACACGTGGCTGGTCAAATCCGACTTTGGAGTTGACTTTCAACGGTCGTGCTTGGACTTCCACGTCACCGCACGGCTCAGCGTCTTATCCGTCGGATCGGATCGGCCTTCACGACGAACCCGTCAGATCCGACCTGACTCGATCTGATGATCCCCTAATGTCCGAATGATCGTCTTTCCTAAAGATCACCCCGGTTCGTCTCGGCTAGGGATTATCTCGGCTCTCCCCCAAACGAACATTTTCTCCAAATTCTAGTCATAGCCGGCTACGATTTGAGGAGACAACCGCATTTGGATCGGCTCGGCATGGATATCCACATTTGATCCGATCCAACACAAACTTTATAAAAATACTTATGGAGATCTATGTCCAGTTCGGCTCGGCACCCCGTTGCCACTCCGAGGAGGATCACATTTGAGACAAAACCGCCACGCTTAAATGCACCTGACATGATCTTCTGACAGATGGAATATCCCAGCCTACATCCATGACTATTGGGGCAGTTTGTCTGAACCTTCCATCCTTGCATTAAATGGGGCATTCAATGCAGCATTGAATGCTGAGGAGGTGAGTAGCTGTGCATGCTCCTAGTCATGATCAAACGCGTGGGTCTCTGTCAACCATTCATTCACATGCAGGTAACTTACTCATCACATCTTCCTTTGCCTATATAAACCAACATATGTGCACAAACTGAGGGATGAATCAACCAATCTTGCTATCCATCCAGCTATTACAAACAAACACCTACACAAACCTTTGGGCTCACCAAAAGCATACCCAACTTGCTGAGAATAACCCAGAACATTTGCCTTGTTCTTCCCATTCTCCCAAGTTCTTCACCTGTTCTCCCTCACTTCCATTCAAACACCATCAAACACACATCACTGACTTCATCATCAGAGCGTGTTTGGCTGGTATCACACCGGTCCATCTCCTTTGATCTTGTGTTTGTCTACAGGAAAATCTCAATCAACATCCCACATCATCATCCAACAAGACTTCGGATCAACCAGGTCACTGTCTCTAAGTTGTTGCGTCTACCTTACGGGAATTTGCACCAACACTTATATAGAGAAATGTAGTCGATGTTGTAAAATTGGAGGGCACAATAAAAATACTGAATAACTATTTGAGGGTTTAATTTTTCATGTGATTAGTTTTCGTCTATACATTTGGATTTTTTTAGATGTGGTTAATGAAATCTAAGGATTTTTGTATTCGAATTCTTAAGTACAATTAAAAATTTTAATTGCTAGATCTTGAAGTGTTTTTTTAGTTTACTGCTTTTTGGTATTATTGGATTTGGATTTAGAAGTGCATAATGCACATTGTGTTTTTTTTATATGTTGAAGTTATTTGCAAATGTATTGGTATTTTTTTTTCATTGAAAATTGTGAAAGACTCTAACTTGAATACTATTATTAAATATTAGTGCAATTGTTTAATAGTTTCATTTTTTGAAAAATGCATTTGTTTTAAAATATTTTACAATTACAATTTAATGTTTATTTCTATTAATTTTTGTAATGGAATTTCTTGAGTCACAATATGTGAATATCTTTAATTTTTGTGATTCTTGAAGTGTATGATAGCCTTAAGGTTTCATTTTTATAACTTAAGATTTAGTTATTGATTGACTTCTTAGTCTTCTTTTTTTATGAAGAAAAGAAAGAGCTTGCAACAACGAGTTAAACCAATTCCCATAACGTCCCTTAAAAAAGCTGAAGAGAAGACCTTAGAAAGACGAAAGTCCACACTTGCAAGTCAAATTAAACATGAGTGACCACTCTTAGCTAACCAAAGAATCCATTTGCTTCCCGAAAATCATGGTGAATTGAAGATTCCTAAACTTGTGACAAGAGACATTGAATGTCCATGATAAGATGATGAATGCGCCCAAGGGGCGAACATTGCTTAAACCATAATATATAATAAATTTAAAATCTCTGTCAATGTTTTTTTTTTTTTTTTTTCTAAACTTTTTTGACCTCCCAGTGGAAGCCATATCTAAGGGCAAAATATTGTGCTAATGTAATGGACATATTCCCAATATTACTGGTCAACATACTTAGCGGCTTTCCATCAGCATCCTTAATTAATTAGTTAAGTAAGCAAATCATTAAGAAAAAGGAACATGGAGTGACCTAAGAGTTAATTTAATTAAACATTTCTTTAATTGTTAAATATTAAGTCAAATGGATAAAACTAATTATCCACTACAATCCCTAATGGCCAGCCACATGGGTGGGCTTTAGTTAGCCACCTTAATTAGTCTACAAATAGACCCATGTGTTATAAACTTATAGTTGACATAACAACACAAGTCTCCGTAAGTTCATTCAACGTTTTTTCATTTTCTTAGCCAAATACTAGAGAGAAAAAGCTAGCACTGCACCTTCATTATCCAATAAATTCAGTAATCTATCTCTCTATCTACACTTAGTTTGGACTAATTAGAGGTCACTCACTTGAGTGACTCAAAGGAACAATTGGCGGAAGGCATGTGGATTCACACTTTGATTGGTTTTCAAGCAAAAGAACAAGATATGAATCATCTATGATTCTTTTGGTTATTTTGTGTCATATATGAACCCGAAGCTTGATCTTATAAATTTTGAGTTCCATTGCGTATGTATAATATATCAACTTCTAACAAACACCACTACCTCCACACCTCAATATTGTCTCAATCACCCTCACTTCCACCACCACCTCTACCTCCATTATTATCGTTAATACTATATCATCGGCAACACCAACGTACCAATGTCGTCATTGCCACCATTATTCCTTCCATTGTCGTTGTCACTACCACCACCATCTGTATCGCTAGCTTTTAGATTCCATCATGCTTAATAGACAACCAAACAAGAATTTTATGACTTAAAATTTCATCTTAAAATTTTGTCATTTTTATTGCCTAGCACTTTCGAATTTCCTCATCCAAACACAACATTAAGAGAAAAGAAAAAAGTCTTATAAAAAAATCACCACATAAACCATCAAATTAAATATTAAAATGTCATATCTTTTTTCTTTTTGGCCAAATTTCATTTTTGGCAAAAGTTCAATATAGACACTTAACTATATAGGTCATTTTAATTTGGCCTATAAACAAAAAAAAATTTCAAATGTATACCTAAACTAAGATTTAACTTGAAAAATAAACGAAAAATGGATGTCCGCCAGTTAAGTGCCTATGTGACTTTTGATGACTGGATGTTTTCAATGACATAGATGCCACATGGATTAATACCCCCACATTTTTCTTCCACCACCCACCCGAGCAACCCCCCCAAACCAATAAACCACTATCTCTCTCTCTCTCTCTCTCTCTCTCTCTCTCTCTCTCTCTCTCTCTCTCTCCTCCGCAACCCGCACCAGCACGTGCAGCGCCGTATTCTTTCCCCCACCCACCTAAGCAACCCCTAAACCACCCTCTTGCTCATAACAATGAGGGGAAGCTGACTGGGGTGGTGGCCGGTCTCAATGTTGTCGAGAAATTGGGTCAATGGCGATGAGCGCTGGTGCGGGCTGCGGAGGAGAGAGTTGCAGAGAAAGTGAGGGAGTCGAGGAGAGAGATAGTCATGTGGAAATTTTTTTACATATTTTGTAATTTTTAATTATTTTTGTGTACACGGGGAAAAAATTTAACATCCACATCATTAAAAAAGTATAGTCAGTAAAGTCACGTAAGCACTTAACTGACATATAGTCATTTTTCAAATTAGATCTTAGTTCGGGTATATATTTGAAATATTTTTTTGTTCATAGACCCGATTGAAATGAGATACATAGTTAAATGTCTATATTAAACTTATGCCTTTGTTTTTTGTCCCTATAGTTCGGGTTAAGTTCCTCTTTGACCTTTGTAGTTTCAATTGTGCCAATTTTGTTCATATAGTTTCCAAATAGTTGCAATTCGAGGACACGCATAATTTCGTTAATTTGGTCAACAAAAAAATATGTCACATGTACTATTCGGAATAGTTTAGATAGTTGCAATAATATTAAACCATCCAAAAGCCTAAAACATCATTGTTCGTGTGCTTCGTACTAATTTTGTCAAACAAAATTGATGAAATTATGCATGTGTCCTCGAATTGTAACTACTAGATTAAAATCTATAGAGACAAATTTAACACAATTAAAACTAAATATACCAATTAGTGGCAAAAAAAAAACTAAATATACCAATTGTGGCAAAAAAATAAAAAAAAACATATACCAAAATAAAACTTGAGCCAAACTAGCGGGACATTTTGCCTTTTCCTTTTGTCAAAAAATTGTATATCCCTTGAATGAAGGTGCTTAAAGGGCGGGATCCGGTGTAGCACAACAATCAATCTCCAACGCAGTGTCGTACTCGTACGGCTCGTCTTTATTTTAAGCCAGTTCCCAACTCTCATGTGAACCGTTGATAACCTATCCAATCAACGGTGATTAAGCCCTTAATCCCCACGACCATAATCATATGCCTTTGTGAATTGTCTCTCCAAACCGAGTCTCCTATGTGTCTTCTTCCTGGTATTCAATTCCCCAACCCCAAAGGCCCAAACTTCCAGTTTTTCTCTGTCTCTCTCATACTTGTGTGCACAAAGGTTCGTCCATTAATTCCAAAGGTATTTATAACCCATATCTTATTTCAAGTTTTTTCGGGGGTGACATTTTTCTTTGATTTTTCTAGGTCTCTATTGGATCCAATCACCTTCTATCTATCCAATCCATCTTCGACTTTATTTAATTTTCTTGTAATTTCTATTAACTTTCCCAGATTCTTTTCCTTGTTTGAAATTTTATTTATTTGGCTAGTGCAAGTTCCAATTTTTATCTATTTGGCTATTGCAATTGTTCCTATTTGATTTCTAGGGTTCACTCCAATTATTAGGATTTTTTTTTTTTTAGGATTTCATTTTTGGATTCCTCTCTAATTTTCCTAATTTAAGATTTTGATTGAAAAAACAGATAAAAGACAATTTGGGGTTTGTGTTATTAAACGTGTTGGCCTTAGGGGAGTTTCCATTCCTTAAATTCAAGTTCCGGGTCATATCTTTTTATGGCATTTGAATGCCAAGTGAGTACTGAGGTTTCTAAGAATTTGGTAGACTGTGTAGACAATCCGTGTGGGCCACAAACTGAATCAATTCAATTCAATTCCAAACTCGAAGCTGAAAATTTTGGTATTTCAGAATTAACATCAGATTCCAATACTGAAAATGGAAAAATTGAAATTTCAAAACCCACAACCAAGAAAGCAAATTCAGACTCTTGTAGTTCAAAACAGTTTTTGGCTAGTAATGTCAGTCCCATTTCCCGTCGGTCAATCACCGACCTTCCTCCGGCTTTGATATCTGAAATTCTGAATTGCCTTGACCCGAAAGAACTAGGTATAGTTTCGTGTGCATCGACCTATCTCTATAGGCTTGCATCTGAGCACCATGTTTGGAAGAATTTTTATTGTGAAAGGTGGGGACTTTCAACAGTTCCAACACCTTTGGGTTCAGGATTTTCTGATGAGAAGTCATGGAAGGAATTTTTTGTGGAAAGAGAGTTTCGGAGTAAGACCTTTATGGGACGTTATAGCATCGATGTTTTGTATGGTCATACTGAAGCTGTTCGAACAGTTTTCCTTTTGGCTTCGGCAAAGCTCATATTTACCTCAGGGTATGACCAAGTTGTAAAAATGTGGAACATGGAAGAAGGGTTGTTGATTGCTTCTTCAAGATCCCTTGGTTGCACTATCCGTGCAGTTGCTGGAGATACAAAACTCTTGGTTGCTGGTGGTACCGATGGCTTTATCCACTGTTGGAGGGCAGTGGAGGGGCTTCCACACTTGTTTGATATTAAGGGACCTCAAAACCAGAATACTGAGTTTAGGCTGTGGGAGCATGAGGGGCCCATAACTTCTCTTGCTTTGGATCTTACAAGGATTTATAGTGGTTCGTGGGACATGACTGTTCGTGTATGGGATCGGTTTACACTGAAGTGTGTAAAGGTTTTGAGGCATAGTGATTGGGTTTGGGGACTTGTGCCTCATGATATTACAGTTGCTAGCATATCTGGTTCAGATGTTTATGTTTGGGATACTAGTAGTGGGAGACTGCTGGCCATTATTCATAATGCTCATGTCGGTAACACCTACTCTTTGGCACGAAACCACACAGGGGATGTTCTATTTACCGGAGGGGAAGATGGTGCAATACACATGTTTGAAATCATTAGTCGCGGCCTTGAGACCAATGTTTTGCGAGTTGCAACATGGATTCCTCACTCAGATCCTGTGCATTCCCTCGCATTTGAGTTTCCATGGCTTGTTTCTGCTTCTAGTGATGGGAAACTCTCACTAATTGATGTGAGAAAGCTTCTAAGAACTAGGAAGCGTGCTCCAGGGAAGAGTGTTTCATGTGTTAAGCATGTGGATCGGAATAGTGTGGAGCCTCCACAGAGGATGTTACATGGATTTGGGAGAAATCTCTTCTCAGTGGACATTGGTGCTGATCGTATTGTATGCGGAGGTGAGGAAGGTGTTGTTAGGATCTGGAACTTCACACAAGCTTTGGAGATTGAGCAGAGGGTTCGTGCTTTAAGAGGAATACGGTTAGAGAACAGGATGAGGCGGCGCAAGCTCCATTTAGAGAATAGCAGCAAAGGGAGTCGGAATGATCAATGTTCAGTTGCAGCCAAGAAGAATCCAGTCACTGGTGAAAGAAGTGGTTGGCACAGTAAACGTGCATTGAGTGGCAAGCTGAAGGCGTAGTAGCAGATGATAGTTGCCTTGTACGATTCTGGCAGTATTACCCTTTTACTCTTAGGATGTTTATGTAACAATACTAAATAGTTTATGGCTTAAGCAAGTAAGCTAACTAATTGTAGATTTCTCCTTCTGTATTTGGATTTATAGTGTTTTCTCGCCATCTCATATATTGGTTTTTTGCCTTCTGTTTGTTGCTTTTTAATAATCTTCCATTGTTTGTAGGCTTTATTCTGTTTTGTTTAATGTTACTTAAGAAGCTTCAGGCCTTTTTGTTCACTCTCATATAGCGATTTTGTACTTATACTAAGTAGTGATGTAGGGGAAGGGACAAACTTACCAATGCTTGGCTTAAAAGTCTCTATTGAGGAAGTGACAATTGGCACTTTCATGTGACAGATTGCACAGTATTATATATGAATGCTATTCATGCCTTTAGTTGCTTATATTTTTTTTTGGCCAGGAACTTTAGTTGCTTATATTTGAAGATATGAATAGGGATAAAGGTATCTCTTGTTGTGTGTGAGTCTTGAAGAAGTAATTGTTATGCTATTTAGTCTGAATTTTATTTTCTGGGTGCATGGCTAACTTAGGAGAAGAGGTGACTCTAGTGGTCAAGCTTTTTGAGTAAAATTTAGTCCGATGGAGAAGAATGACAATATATTCCAAACTCTTGAATGGTTACCTAGTGGTCATTTTGATATTAGGTTAAAAACAGCAAGGACAAAATGCCTCACCAGGATCTTGTCAGTGCTGTTCTGTATGTGGTAAATTTTCAGCACTGTCATTCCAGTCAGAACTTTCTACTTGAGTGAAATTTTATCAAATTTTGGCTGCCATGGCAGTTGGGTTGAACAATTTGGAGGACGGCAATATTGTTGCTCTTATTAAATATATAATGCAAAAAAAATATATAACGCAAAAAGAAACCTATTATTGCTCATGGGTTCCCAAGGAATAAAATTTTGAGTTTCGAGGAAATTTCGATGAAAATTTCGATGGAAATTTCGACGGAAATTTCGAAGATTTTTAAATTTCGACAGAAATTAGATGAAATTACGGAAATTGCTATCAAAATACGGAAATTTTGAATGAAACTTTTCTATATGTTTATTTAACATATTATCTACTAAATTGATAAAAAACATTGAAGAAATTAAATTATATAATAGGTTTCATGTGATATAAAGTGAATATAATGCGCGCTGAAATAAATACTGTTAAATAAAGTTAGTATAATGAATAAACAAAATTAGTATATTATTTATACTCTATAATTTAATTATACACTAAAATCTAAACTCTAATACTTTATATATTCATTATACTCTAATACTCTTTATACTCTATAATCTATACATTAAACCCTATATACTCTATATTTTTTAGGATATTAGGTTTTAAGCCCTTTAGGATACTTTTAATTATTTTTTTATATAGAAATGTATTAAAGTTTAAGATTTAAAATAACTAAAAGAAATCTCAAATTTTTTTTCTTCTTTCCAATTGCCCAAAGGCCCCAAACCCTCCCTCATTTTTTTTTCTTCCTTTACTTTTTTTCCCCGTGTCTCTCTCTTCAGTCTTTTTTTTATTTTTTATCTTTCCTTCCTTTTTTCCCGTGTCTTTTACTTAGCCAAGCTTTGTCTTCACTAAGTGTAATAACCCAAATTTTGGCTTATGGTAATTTTGTTACTTAAATTTTTCAAATTTGTTTTAAGGTTTGTTTAAAGGAATTAGAAATTTCTTTAAATTTATTTTAACTAACTTAGATATTTGGTTGTGGTTCTAGAGCTTAGTTGTGTGGAAATGAATTTTAGAAAATGAAAATTCAAGAATTTGACTATTATTATTTTTTTCAGAATTAAATTATAAGAGTAGAATTTTTCATAATTTTTTTGAAAGCAATTTGACTATTTTAAGATTATAGGAAATTAGTACTCATCAATACGAGTTCGTAGAATTTTTCGGTGAATTATTTGGAATCTCGAGCTATTTTTGGTGAATTTTCGAAGTTGGAGAAAATAGAAAATATGAAAATTTCGATAAATTTCGGTAAATTTCGGCAAAATTTTCCCGAAAAATTATCAAACACGTGTTTCGATTTCGACACCCCAAAAAAACAAAATTTTCGGCGAAAATTTCAAATTTTAATTCCTTGTGGGTTCCATACTTCCACTTCCACTCTTCTTTTTTCTGTTTTGAAAAGCACTTTAGGATTATCAGTTATGTAACCCTTTTTCTTTTTTTTCTTTTTTGAGAAAACGTAAAGATTTATCTATAATATAGAGATTTTTTTTTTTTTTAACTCCAAATAACGATGTCTCATATGCATGGCTTTGGGAGTAAATTAAATTAAGTAAATCCTTTCCTCCAAAAAAAAAAAAAAAAAAAAAAAGGAAGTAAAATCCTACTTGTACTAAGTTTTTTTCTCTACCTTTTTTTTCCAACCTATGTCGCACGCACATGTACGCACACAACATCTATGTATTATAAACAATCTTTAAGTATTAAAATTGGGAATAAAATTAAACTATAAAAGTTGGACTAAATAGCATTGGTGGGGTTGGCACTAAATATTTGCTAAAGAGAATAATAAAAAACATGATAGAGAAGCAAGGGTGCTTATAGTAGAACTTGCTCTTGTAAAATGTGTTTGCAAAGGAAGGGTGCCTAAAATGCTCTATATTTCTAACATGAACATTTGGGCCATAACATGCTCTGCAATCTATGTTTGCCGCGGACCATTATTCTCGGTTAGGTGACTTAGCATATCTTACTTTCTATACGTAGCAACCCTTGGGTGATTTCATAGACCCTACTTTCCACATTTAGCAACTAGCAACCTCCCAAGTCATCTCATTCATGACAACATTCGCAAAATTGTAATTCATACTATGTTAGATTTTATACTTAACTAGAGATTCTTTTATGGGACATGTCATTTGGGCAATCCTCACATAATGAGATGAGATTATAAAATCTGAAACTCACCCCAATTTGGGCAATCCTCACATAATGAGATGAGATTATAAAATCTGAAACTCACCCCATTATGAGAAGGTGTCTCATAGAGTCATAGGACATGCCCCATAGTAGAATCCTCGATATGATAGAATACCAATTAGTAGAATCCTTAGAGCATCTCCAATAGGCTCTTCCAAAAATTGTGGCTCCTTGATTTGGTGAGCCACATCAGATATACTTGCTATAAGAGACTTGTCAAAAACACTTGTTAAATTAGGGACTTCAATCTCACTCGACTATTCTCACGAGCAGCAAGCCACTCCTCAAATAACTTTTTGCTATTAAAATATTAAAAGCTGCAATACATTGGGACTTTACTAGAACAGTAATAAATAAAAATTAATTGTAAAATCTACTGGAATAAAAAAAAAATTTAAGATAGCAAATTTGATTCTTCAAACTGAGTCAGTAAAGTACAATTTGAAGAGTGAAAATAAGTCTCATACAAATGCTTATCAAACCCCTAAGATGTTCTATTTCTCTAACGTGTGATAATGAGATCCTATCATATAGTTAGTATAAAATTTAAATACTAAATTATAAGCGCTAAACACAAAATGTAAGCCCAATATTAGTACTTGAAAACATAATGAGTAGAAGTGTGTGTAGTGCTGCTGAAACCATGGTCAGTGGCCATAGCCTCTTCAACCATGGATATTGTTCATGACTACCCTTTTTTTTTGGACTAATCTTCATTTTTGGAGTTTGAAAAAAGTATAAGAAATTCATTTGGAGTAGAAAATTGAAGAAGGGGAAAGTTGTATTTTTGTTATAAAAGCCTTTGGGGTTCCGTTATTTGCATTGCTAAACAAAAATTTCCATCGAGAAATTCTTTTTTATTTTTTTGGGCCAAAATCCATGAAGAAATTCAATAATACTAGAAGTGAGTATAATCAAGTGCGTCTATAAAAACGTGGGCAACCGACCAGTCCACCAATTTACACCCAAACTTGCCTAAGCTTTGATCATTATTATGCCTATTCCCTAAACCCATATTAACCCAATAGGCCAAGTCCCTTACATGAAACTCAAGCATGCTCAACACAACATAGAGAGACAATTCAATTCAATTCAAGAAAGCAAAGCAAGCGCAGTGAAAACGCAAAGAAACTGAGCAAGATGACAATGTTGAAAGAGAAGAAAAGTTTCGAAACAAAGAAATGGCAGACTGCAAAGCCACCAAAAGGGTTGATTCTTGTTCCTCTTCTAGCCCTTTTGGTTATGGGGTTTGAGGTAATCGCTCATGCGAAATCGCCAGAGGCTTCGAATTCGAATGCCTCTGCACTCTTCATTTTGGGTGATTCCTCTGTTGATTGCGGAGACAACACACTGTTTTACCCTCTCATTCACAGCCATATGTCCTTGTATTCATGCAACGGTTCTGATTCAACTCTTATTCCACATCTTCTTGGTAACGATTACTCGCTCGCTCATGTCTTTCTACTGATGATTGTGATATGTGATGCTCTGTTTCTGGGGTTTTCTTTCTTTTCAATTCTTTAGAATTATCTGTGTTGGGCATTTTCTTTGTTTTGAGAATTTGACTGTGTATGATGTGGTTTGGGACTTGGGGTTCATGGTTTTGTTTGTTTCTTGTGGGAACTGCAAACCCATCATTCTTAGAGAGAGAGAGAGAGAGAGAGAGAGAGAGAGAGAGAGAGAGTATTTCTCAAGCTTCTCTCTCAGTTACCCCTGTAGGATTGGAGGGCCAACACCTGTCAGACCAATAGTAATATGCCACATCAGAAATGGTGACAGACAAATACAAATTCTTCTGATGTGTCAATGGAACATTAATTCAATAGAAGCAATTTATTTGGACATCATTATTGTATTGTGCAATTATCAGATTGATGACCGTAACATTTCATAACAAGCCTAGTTTTAATGACCAAAATGTGAGCACAGAAAAGGTATTGTCTTTCATATATCATTTAAAGAAGTATTAGCATGTTCTATCCCAAATATATATATATATGCATTTCTGTATAGCCTGGCTGCTAATTTATCAGTGTTCACTTGTGTAAATTACTGGACAAAATAACTTTGTAAATTTATTTACTTTCTATTTGATGAATTGCTAGCTCTGTGTGCCCATATGGGGAATTTGAAAACTTGCTGCACAAGAAAGCAAACAATTTGATTAGCATGGACTAGGCAAACTTTTGCATTTATTTTGCAGCAAGTACAAATTGTGTGGTTTTAATTTAATCTGGGTTTGCACTATTATACATATCAACAGCTAAGAAGATGGTCATGCCATATATCCAACCATTCTACAGCCAAAATGGATCCATTGATGGACTGCTGAAAGGCCTCAACTTTGGTTCAGCACAAGCAACAATCATGAACCCCAGCAGCCAGAGCTACCAGTCTGCAAACCAACAGCTCCGCCAAGTTTTCGACACACTGCAGCTCTTACAACTGCAGCTTAGCCAGAAAATAGCTCTCCATTTCATCAGATCTTCCATCTTCTACCTCTCCTTTGGCAAAGACGACTACATCAATTTCTTCCTAGGCAATGCCTCCTCTGGCAGTACTGCAAAGCTCAACTACACTGAACAAGAGTTTTCTCACATGTTGGCAAAACAGATGGTGCATGTGATAAGGAACCTCTATGACATGAATGTGAGGAGGATCATATGCATGGGGATATTGCCTTTGGGATGCACACCACGCGTGTTGTTGGACTCGTCCGATAAAAAAGCTGTTGATGAAGATGATGGAAGGAGGGGATGCATGGAGGAGATCAACGAGCAGGTCTCGGAGTACAACAGAAAGCTGCACGAAAACATTGCCAAGCTTCAAGCAGAGTTGCCTGATGCCCAGATTGTGTTTTGTGATGTGTACCAAGGAATCAGAAAGATCATAAACAACCCACAGAAATATGGTACACAACTAAAACACAGTGACACAAATACTCTTTTCATTTTCTGCAGATTTCATGGGTTTTAGTTTCAATCTGAGGACTTGGGGTGTGTTGATTTTTTTTGCAGGATTTGAGGATGTGAAGAGTGCATGCTGTGGGCTGGGAGTGTATGGAGCAGAAATTGGGTGCCTTTCTGTAGAGATGGCATGTGAGCAAGAAACAAGTCATGTGTGGTGGGATTTGTACAACCCCACAAAGGCAGTCAACTTATTGCTTGCTGATTCTGCCTGGTCTGGTTCTCCCCTCTCTCGCATTTGCCGCCCCATCACTATCCAAGAATTGGTTTCTAGTTCCACTACTGCTTCTCTTTCACTGTCAAATCCCACCTGAGTTTGTATTGTAATCTCCACCATTTTCATGGTTTAGAAATTAGGACTCAAATTGGGAAAATTTTACCATACGAGCATTCCGAACCGATTTTTGACTCTTGTATGTTGACTGGGATTCATATTTTCACTATTATGGTATAGATTCTTCATCTCTAGATCCGTTTGTACCACACTATCACATATGATGTCTGCATTGTAGTCCTTGTTCAATTGAATGTATAGATTCCAGATTCCTCTGTTCAAAATCCAAAGTCAACAAAATGTAAAATACTCAAAAACCCCAAAACTCCAACGTCACATTGTCGGATTTCGAGCCAAAACAGATTAAAATAATATTCAAAAGCAAAAGCAACCCTATTCCCAGACATCACTCACTAACTCACTAAACTTTACTTACAAAACCCACTAAATATTGGATATTTGCTTCAAAGCCCTTACTACAATGGCCCTCACAGCTTCGCAAGCCATCTTGGGTCTCTTCGCCGCTCCTCTCCCCACCACCAAACCCCACCGCTCTCTCACCATCAGAGCCTCCTCTTCCTCCTCGAACCCACCCATCGTCGGCCGCAAGCTTCGAGCCGCCGTGATCGGCTCCGGCCCGGCCGGCTCCTCCGCAGCCGAGGCCTTAGCCGCTGGCGGAGTCGAGTGCTTTCTCTTTGAGCGCAGCCCCTCCGCCGCCAAACCCTGCGGCGGCGCCATCCCCATCTGCATGCTCGACGAGTTCGACATCCCCGCCGACCTCATCGACCGCCACGTCACCCGCATGCGGATCTTCTCCCCGTCGAATCTCGCCGTCGATTTCGGCAAAACCCTCCGCCCCAACGAGTTCATCGCCATGCTGCGCCGCGAAGTACTCGATTCCTTCCTCCGCTCGCGCGCCGAGTCGCGCGGTGCCAGTCTCATCTCCGCGCTCGTCACGAATCTCGAGGTCCCGGAATCATCCGACGCGCCGTACGTGGTGCATTATACGATGGACAACACGCGCCACGCGCTGGCCGTGGACGTCGTAATCGGCGCGGACGGTGCCAACAGCCGAGTCGCCAAGTCGATCAAAGCGGGAGACTACGCCTGCGCCATAGCGTTTCAGGAGAGGATTAAACTGACGGACGAGAAAATGGAGTACTATCAAGATCTCGCGGAGATGTACGTAGGAAACGACGTGTCGCCCGATTTTTACGCGTGGGTTTTTCCAAAATGTGACCACGTGGCAGTGGGGACGGGTACGGTGTGCTCGAAGCAGGATATTAAGGTGTTCCAAAGGGGGATTAGGGCGAGAGCCAATTCCAAGATCAGCGGTGGTAAGGTGATCAAGGTGGAGGCCCACCCGATACCCGAGCATCCTCGTCCCAGACGCGTAAGGGGGCGCGTGGCACTTGTAGGGGACGCGGCCGGGTACGTGACAAAATGTTCGGGTGAAGGGATTTATTTTGCAGCAAAATCGGGGAGGATGTGCGGGGAGGCAATCGTGGCGGCGTCGGAAGGAGGGATGAGGATGATCAACGAAGGGGATTTGAGGAGGGAGTATCTGAAAGTGTGGGATGAGAAGTACATTACAACGTTTAGGTTCTTGGACTTGTTGCAAAAGGTGTTTTATGGGAGTGACGCGGCGAGAGAAGCGTTGGTGGAGTTGTGTGGGGACGAGTATGTGCAACGCATGACGTTTGAGAGTTACTTGTACAAGAGGTTGGCGGAGGGTAATAGGTGGAAGGATGCTAAGATGGTTGTCAATACCATTGGAAGTTTGATGAGGTGTAACATTTTAGGGAAGAAAATGGAGAGTTTAGTGTTGTAGGATTAGATTCCCCTGCCTCTTATGGCCTTTGTGCCTTTCTCAAAAAAGAAACATTTGCCATATGTTGTTTGATTTTTCTTTCAAGATGAATTATGGTATGTGTGGATTTTTAGTTGCAATTGTTTTTTTTTTTTACTTCCTCACAAAAGATGTAAGTCGACACTCAGCACTCTAATAAGTACTAAGATCCTAAAACTACACATTCTTCAAACAAAGACCGACCATGGGGAGCATGAAGATTCCACGTCTTTTTTTTTTTTGGTAATCAGATTCCACGTCTTTAACTGTGGAGTAGATAACGAATGATCACGCTAATTAGCCAACCAATCTTCCACCAAATTATCCTCACGCAATAGGTGCTTCATGCATACAATTTAGCAAGAGCTCAAAAAAGTTTGTGTATCGTTTATGATCATCAAAATTTCCATGAGGGCCGACATCTTTCAAGAACGGGATCATTATAATTGGATTCACTTTTTGGCCAGTCACGTCTATCAATGCCCACCCAGTGTAGTGACACCCCTATTTAGGTGTACTCATACTTTATCAATGCGAGTATCTGATTGACTTCAGTTTTTAAATGTGAGCACAAATTTTATAGATTTTTTATATATTATTTTGTGAAAATAATAAAAATTAAATTATATAAATATACATAAAAAATCAAAAGACCTCATTTTTATGATTTGCCTTAGTCCCCAAAATCTCAAGCCATGTATGTAATTCTAATAAAAACTATAAATTTTATATCACAAACTCATAAATATCTTAAATCATACTTAAACAAACTTTCACACATGCAAATAACCTCTTGTAAATGCACATTAATGTGGTTGAAGCACGGTGAGCCTTAGCTTTTGGGGTTAAGGCATACCATGAAAGTTAGGCCTCATTTGCATTAGCGTGAAATATATAGATGCTAAACAACTCAAAAAGTCTCTCACAAATGTTACAAATACCTAAAAACTTTTAGGCGATTTTTTTAACTTTTAGGACAATATTTTCTTAAAATCAGAGTGTCTCTCAAGTTTATGTTGTGCATTTAACCCTCATTTCTCTTTTTGTGTCGGTGCAATTGCAATTTTCCTAGGATTATAAGAGTTGACTAAAGCACTCGTTGTTTGATGAAGTTTGAAAACTAACCTCATTTTTTATTTCCAAGAAAGATTTTTAGCCCCTTTTTTTTCGAGTTTTAGAAATATAACTATTAAATAGTGCAGTAACCCATCTTGAATAGTGTTTGAATCATGTCATTGAGAGAGAGAGAGAGAGAGAGCACTATTGGGGGTTATATTTTTAAAAGTAAAAAAAAAGGCTAAATTTTAAAGGACACAATTGACTAATTTTTCAAATTTCCCAAAACTTTGTTAGTTCAACCGATTCAATTTTTCTTCCTACACACAAATTGCATCTATTACTAGTAATGTTGTTTAAAAAACACTTTTTTCTGGTTGTTATATACAAATTTAACTATAAATTTATGACTTTAAAAGTTATAATCATAGATTTGAAATAAAAGATATATATTATAGGAGAAAATACGATTATAATCATGAGATTACACTGAAAATTGAGAATTATAGAGAGAAGATAGATTTAAGAAGGTAGAAGAAGGTATATATATTGGGAAGATAGATTGGAGAAGGTAGTTACTTTCTCAATCTTCTAAACTCCCATGTATGATTGGAAGCATCTTGCTATCTTTTTTTTCGGTTATATTTGTTGTCATTCTCATTTTACAATGTAATTTTATGATCGAAACCATTCATTTATTAGATGATTATTTAAAAATAATGTTTGCAAAAAATAATCAAATAAAAAATTGTTTGGTCATTCAACTATTATCAAATAACAAACGGTGAGTCTAAATGTTACCAAAATTGTTTATTTATTTGATAACAGTTAAATAATCAAATGATTTTCAATTTTGTTGATTTATGTTCAAAGATGATCTTTAAATGATGATCTAAAAAAATGAATAATTCTGGTTATAAGACTACACTGTAAAATGAGAATGACAAGAGACAAAGTCATAAAGAAAGTAGATTGAAAAAAGTTATTAATATTCCTCATAATATGATAACTATGTAGATCATACTTCCAATCAATTCACTTTGTCTCTAATCATACTTGCTATCTTTGTTCTTAATGTAACCTCTACCATGGTGATGCTTTCAATCATTCATGAAGTTTACAAGATTGAAAAAGTAACTACCATAATAAGTTAAAAACCAATCATTTAGAACATATCGAGTCATTCTTTAAATAGTTTCTCAAATTTAAATTTAATAAAAAATAATAAAAGGTCCGATCCTTTTCTAAAGTCTCTTCATATTTGAGATTTTTTAAAAAATTTTGCAAAATTAAGTTGAATGAATGAGGCTTCTAACTTCGGAGGATTAGATTTGAGAAAATTTCAACTTTAGAATTCAAAATTTAATTTTTTCTCAAAACTTATCCTCATATTTAAAAGAAATATAAAAAATAACCGAAAATGCTCTTATAAATGTGAAAAACAAAACCATTTATAAATGAAGATTCAAAACCCAAATCCCATTATTTGGACCATTTCCAAATATGAAATTTGAAATAATAACAAGAACAAAGCATTCCAGAATACAATAATACAGATTTGCTTTCGACAACAGTGTGCATTTCCATTACAAATTTGCATACTGCCCCCAGCTGCCGGCCCAGTGCCCCAACCCCAAAACCAAATGTAGGGAAGACGAGCAAGAGCTCAACCTCAAAAGCTTGTCCCGATGGATTTGTCAGCCCTCCAAATCCAAACCAAGAGATCCCCACAATCCAGTCCCACCTATCGCCTCCGCCTCCACTCCAAATGCCTCATCCCCTTCCTCTCTCTCCTCGTCCTCCCCTTCCTCTTCTACCTCCTCTCCACCGCCCACAAACTCCACATCTCCCACAAATTCTCCCCCTCCGAATCCACACTCTTCGCCGTCATCATCTCCGCCCGCCCCTCCGCCACCCGGATCCGGGTCTTCCAATTTCTCGACGGAACCGCGCCCTCCAGCTCCACCAAGACCCGCCCGGGCCTTCCCGCCCGACCCGACCGCGCCGGCGGAACGCTCCGGCCGTTAATTCAGTTTGCCAAGCACCACGTGCCTAAGAAGCAGCGGGGGAACACGAAGGTGCTCCTGTTCGCCGGTGCGGAGTTGGAGCTGAGTCAGAAGCTTCTGGAGTCGTGTAGAAAGGTGCTGAGGTCTTCGGGGTTTTGGTTCAAGGACGAGTGGGCCAGAGTGATTACAGGTGAATTCAACTACTGAGTTAGGCCAAATTTTGAAAACTAGCCCTTTTTAGTTTTAGAAAATTAAGATCAAATACCAAATTATAATAATTTTTCAGCAAAACTGTAAGGGACTAATTTTTTTTTTTTTTTTTTTCATAAAAGATTCAGTGTCATTGTTTAGATTTTTAGAAATTTAACTTCGAGTAGTGCAACAAGCCCTCAAGCTGAGCACTGCCCAATGTTTAGATTACGTTCAACCAGCCTTTTTTAGTTTAAATTAAATATTTTGAGTGTTTTTTTGAGTCTCAGAAATTTAACCCTCGAGTAGTGCTTGAGCTCTTCCTTGAAAAATGTTCAAACTAAAAATCTAAAAAAAGGATTAACAGTCTTTAATTGACACAAATTTTGGGTTTTTTTTTTTTTTTTTCAAATTTTTATCTGAAAGAGCCATTAGATCTTAGGGCTTGGCTAAATTGCTCAATTGCGATTTGGTACACAGGTGAGGAACAAGGGGTTTATGCTTGGGTCAGTGCCAACTACGCCCTTGGAACATTGAAGAGTGAGCCTCAGGAAACCATTGGGGTTGTTGAACTTGGTGGGACTTCTTTGCAGGTTTCTTTCATTTACCAATGTGTCTACCATTTCTAAACAATTTACAGTTTGTCTGTGTATTTGTGTATTAATAGATGAAGAAGTGAACACTTGCAGGTTACCTATGCCCAAAAAGAAACGCTAGAAGTGAAATATTCTCCGTCTCGAATTATCAAACTGTTTGGAGTTACTTACCACCTTTATAGTCAGAACTTGCCTCAATTTGGCCAGGTTTTTGCACCTATATTCCCTTGTATATTGGTTTTTAAATTATAAGACTGTTGAGGAAATTTCATTCATCGACAATTGTCTCAAATATATTGGGCAAGATATCTAAATATACAGCTCAATTTATGCTCTCTGTGATTTTATACACTTTCTGCTTAATCTATATCTATGTCTAATTAGTATATGTGCCAATGCAAATGTGTGTGATCAACTACGTATGTATATTTTGTAGAATTTGATAGGAATAGGATAACTTAGGTAATAGAAAAGTATTGTTTCCTGTTGATATCATTAGGAAACTTGGGTTATCTTATAAAATTCCAAGCAGATGCTAATTCATTGGTTATGTGGTTTGCAGCGTGATATATTAGACATCAATGACATTAATTGTGGATGTAATATGTGTATATATATTTGGTTTGGACTCAATGAATTGGAATTTTTTGTATTTTTTATTAATTGTTTTTTCTCCCTCAAATAGGGATGGATGGCTAATAGATAATTGAACACTAAATCTCTTCTTTATATGAATTGATTTTTGTAATGGAACTACAGCTTGTGTTTATCTTTTATACTGTTTGTAAATTTTTGCAATTACCTTGAAATTTACGTTACTATATTATGTTGGAAATTTTTTGACGATACAGAGGAAGCTCCTTAACCAAATGATATGAAAACCTTTTATTTTTTTGTACAGGATGCAGCTTGGGAATCACTATATGAGCTGCAAAATTCCAGAGAGACGACTTGTACGATCTGTTGACCTTTCTCTTTATTGGTACCATGGGATAAAAGTTGATTTCATGGTACTTTAAACTACTATAATTATTTACTAAACTATATATTGCATGACTTCAATTGCTTGTGGATATTGGTTTATGAACTGATGATTCTTGGGTTCTACTTTTTCATTCACACCATTGGTTCAGGTCTTTTTTGTTTTGTTATTTTTTAAAGTTAAAAATTAACTTTAGCTTAGTGTTGGTAAAACATCAGTGGTGCGTTCTGATATTTTACATCATTAAAGCTAATTGCATTTATTGCAATGTAGTGAAAGGTTCAAAGCTGTATAATAATAACTAGTTTTAGTTGCTAGAGCTCGTTGGGGTCTACCTAATGCTTGAGTCATTCTTAGGCAGCAAAATATATCTTTATTATATTGTCATGGATTTTTTTTATTCATATTTCTTAGTAGTGTATAAAATTATGTCTTCCTTTTCATATGCAATGAATTTTGGATTGAGAATTGAAAACATTTTGACAAATAGGAACCGAAAAATAAATGCACAACTGACATAAAGACTAACTAACAAGTATCAGAGACACTTTAATGCATTGAGCCGAATCTTGGCATGATAATGAACACTGTCGATGTTAGAATACAACCAATGTAGCATGACAATGGACACAGTTGTAACTTGGGAGTAAAAACATAGAAATGCTTTAGATTCATTATTGACCGTTATTTTAGGGTCATAATGACCCTGAAGGGTCATTATAAAATTCTTATTTTATTATTATAAGTATCCTTGCATGTGTGCCCTAATTTTTGAAAACTCTTATCATCATATCCACGTTGTATTATATCCAAATTCCCCATGACAATTTCCATGCTTCCTAGGTTTGATTATCTTGCATCCATTGCCTTGTGTGTGGTCACTATTTCTCTTCATTGCTGCTTGTACCTACTTATCCAGTGGTGTTTGGTTCGGGTAATTAATAGTTTAGTGTTGAAACATTATACAAACAAATATTTGGTATGAAACAAATCTTAACATGCAGTATCTTGGTGGTTTAATCTGTTGCATGTATTGGCCTTTTTTTTGGATTGAGCCATAAGCATGACTCCATGCACATTCTATATTTTGCTTTTATAATCTGTTGCTGATGTGGTAAAAATTATTCACTTGTTATGCAGTTTCAAATTCGAAAGAGGGAAGTCTTGGTAACCCTTGTATTCCTAGAGGATATAATCTGACAGCAAAAGCAAGTGATACACAACTTGTAGTGTCCTCACTGGGTGGAAACTTTTCTGCATGCAAATCTGAAGCTTTGACATTATTAAAGAGCAGACAAGGTAGCATCATCTTCTGCTCCTTCAGTATCATGAGTTTCTGATCTTCATTTTCATTTGAAATTCAATTATCTTGTGCTGGTATCTACTTGTCATTGGCTTTCTGCTTCTGTTGGACAGTTTAATGGAGATTATTTCTTTATTGGAAAATATTATATTATCTTTACATTTTAAGTTGTCTAGCAATGAGAGGAGAAGAAATATTTAAAATGTTACTAAGTGATTATATGACTTATGGTTTGAGATGCTATTGAGATTTGAGAGAGACATAATTCAAGAAAGATTCTTGTTTTATTGATAGGTTTGTGCAATAAACTACCTAATAAGGTATAAACACTACTACTTAGCCTCTTTCTTACTGTCACTATCGCATATGCCAGTAGTGGCAACAACAGAACTTTTGATTATGTTGCCTTTCTGAAGGGGAGTAAGGTGTAAGCCCAAATTCATAAAAATCAACGATTTAGGTAAGAAATCTTTCTTGGAAGTTTTATAAGGGCCAAGAAAATTTCCAAGCACATGCATATTTTGTGGATGTGTACTGGGATTTTTTTGAAATAAAACACACACATCCACACACACACACACACACACACAACATCAGTGATACTACCCTCGCAAGAGCTCTCTACCTCACATTAGGAAAACCCTCTTCCCATTAGTTTGAGAATTAAAACCTATCTAATCAACTCCAGATCACCTCTGCCCTAAAAGATTAGAGTATAAACTGCACTATGTAGTTATACATCAATTAAATTAGCGTCTCTAATAAGGTCACTAAAAACCCTCTTACATCCACACACACACACAACATCAGTGATACTACCCTCGCAAGAGCTCTCTACCTCACATTAGGAAAAACCCTCTTCCCATTAGTTTGAGAATAAAAACCTATCAAATCAACTCCAGATCACCTCTGCCCTAAAAAAAATAGAGTATACACTGCACTATATAGTTATACATCAATTAAATTAGCGTCTCTAATAAGGTCCCTAAATACCCTCTTACTTTGTCACTCTCTGCCCCTTTGATTTTTCTGAAACAAACCTTGTCGCATTAAAATCTTCCCCAATACACCAACTTGGTCCACAAAGACCATATCGAATCTAGTCCAAATCACCTCTACCCTCAAATTGGAATGAGTGTAAAGTGTGATTTTATACATTTATTCGTAATTAGCATATCTACTGGATTAGATTACATATCTATTGTTCGTAATTGACACCCTAATCAGGCTTTCAAGAAAGAATTCACTGCCTGCTTATTGATAAATTTGATAAAATATATCTACCTATATTATTCTTAGGCATATTTTTTGCCTTTATTCTCTCTTATACCATTTTTATTTTCCGATAAATGATCTTGTTTATGTAAGCATTATGTTCAAAAAGATGTCTGTTTGATGTTTGAGGTCTTTTTGAGAATCTAGGTTACTTGTATGAAAAAGATATTCCTTAATAGCTTTTCATTATATAAAATGCAGATAAATGCATCCACACACCTTGCAGAATTGTCTCATCCCTTCCTTTTGAGTTACGGGGCAAGCCAGTTTCTATGGAGAACTTCTTATTTACATCTGAGGTTGGTAAACAATGACATAAGTTCACATTATTTGTTAGGATTTAGTTGCCATGAGTTTTGGGTTTATTATATTTAGGGTACTAATTGTTTTTGGTGACATGCGAACAATCTTCTCTATTTGATTCTACCTTTCTTATAAGATAATGTAAATATGTAAAAAGTGACTGCCAAAAATCTTCGTTAGGGATTTGGACAAGCATTACACTTTTATTTGGCAGTCTTTGTGACAGAGTACTAATATCTCCTTTAGGCATCATGGCCTTGAATTTAAGACTTGAAGTGGAACCTTATGGATGTATGTAACAAGAAGACTTGCCAACAAGGGTGCCAAGTTTGAAGAGAAGTTTTTTCAGCATTTATGTAGGTTTTGAAAGTAGTTTGCATATGGCCATCGAAAATAATAGCCACTTTTGAAATCAAATTATGTTGAACTTTTCTACCTCCTTTTCTAATACACATTAAGAACTTTCAATAGGATTGAAGAGAGAATATGATTTCCGTTGGATAGATTCAAAATAGGCTAAATTATTTTTTTGGTCCTTGTAGTTTGAGCTTGATTTCACTTTAGTCCATACAGTTTCAAGTTAAACATTTATACCCTTCGAAGTTTAGTAAAATTGCAATTGGGCCCAAAATTACTTTTTTGTCAAAATTGATAGATGGAAGTGGAATGTGCTAGTCATGTGGAAGGGTAAAATTGTAAGTTGATGACAGGTCCTAGCTCTCCCTTTATTGCCCATGGAAATAAAGGGTATTAGGGATATCAATTTAAAAATTGGGGATTTCTGAAAGGGGGGGATGATAGGGACTGAGGTAGTTTAAAATGTTTAAAATGGGAGAGCTAAAATCCATTGTCAAATTAACACCTACCTTTGCACGTGACCAACATGTGTGATATTCGTCAACCAATTTAACGGAAATTTAATTTTGGAACCAATTGCAATTGTTAGTAACCTACAAGGGTATAATTGTTTAAATTGGAACTATAGGGGTAAAAGTGGACTCAAGCTCAAATTACAAGGACAAAAGTGTAATTTAGTCAAACTTAAGTTCATATTCAGTTAGAGGGGCTTGTTGAGTGTTTTTTGGTTTAGGTCCTAGATGCTTTTGGAAGCATTGGCTTGAGTTTGGGCCTGTATTCAAATTCTACCACTTCCTCTTTGGTGGCTGTTCATTTAGAGAAGCATGTCAAACTGAGTCAACTGACTTATGATCCATTTAAGCTCAGCTTGCTAGATTGAGCTGAACTTGAGCTTGACCTTTATGTTTGAACTTGACCTGGAGCTTTAGCCTGAGCTGAACTTTGTAACTTAAAAAGAGTAATCAATGATTTTTGAAAATATATATTGTTAAGACTTGAAAATATGTCTCTTTTCTATTATACATAAGCTTGCAATCCCCCTAGATGAGCGAGGCAAGCTTAGTTGATGTAGGACAATAGTTACGAGTATGGAAAGAGAAGATATATCTGGACTCACTCCGGCCTGCACCAAAGGTGTATTGGAACCACTCCAATAGAAAAATAGAAAATTTCGGCTTCACACTGGCCTTTGGCATCTCACCGAAGGTGGCTTGGAATCACTCCAAGTCAACTTGTGCTTCACACACACCCAAATTCCTTTCACCATTAACTTCATTTCAAAGATTACAAAGTAGCCCTTTTATAGAGCCATTGGTACATGAACATTAAGACCCACTTTAATACACCTAGGAATTCTAAAAGACAACTCTTGACACTTAATACATTGATATTAGGACATAAAGAGACTCAAGGCAGTAAATATAAGACTCTGGAACAATCTAAAATAAATGCATAAATTGCATTTATTAAGTGCAAAGACTCTTCATGTAGTGCCTGGAACTTGGATGTTCTTTATTATACTTTGGACTAGGCTCCTGCATTATTAGGGGTTTAATAAACAAGCCCAAATGACTCGGGTGTGAGTCTAGCCTTTGCCTGCAGCATAGCTCATTGTGTGCATTCCTAGGAATCAGGGATTTATCTTGATAAGTAATAGTGCACAAGGGGACTACACTTGCTCAAGGTATCTGAACAGTGACTAGTGAGTTTTACACTTACCCTCACACCCGTTCTCTTCAGTAAGTCAAATTTGAATGAGTTTAAACCTGCTTGCAAAAATGGTTCACTTGAATTTTTATTTACAAAGGGGGTTAAAAGTTCCTGCTTGCACAAACGGAATATTACCCGGTCCTATCTGTTAGAAATCTCTGGTTCCTTAAGGTCTGAACTCTTAAAACAGCACTGATTTACTTGATTATCTCAAAATATCAACAAGGCCAAATTCCAAGACAAGATAGAAGGGAAAGTACCAAAGTATATTTGTCTCAATCTCAAGAGCGCTTTTCAAGCAATCAAGGTCTCAGACAACCTACACAACAGCTGAATGTATGTTAAACTTAGAATTAAAATATTAGAGCTTGCATATCAGGGGAATGCCAAGAAATTTGGCTTTCTACCATGTCCTTGAAGGCTGTTCTAGGTTCCAGGAAACTAGTGTCTTTCAGAACTCACCTTGGTAAGTATTGCCCAGAAATTAGAAATATGTACCCACCAATGCATAAGTGTGCAATCATTAGAACATATCAATGGTTCCCTTCAACCTAATTTGAAAGTTAGCTTACATAGATTAATGTATGCCACTGTAAATGGAGTGACAATTATAAGGAGTGTGTGACACAAATGAATTCAATTTTTGCAAAATGATTAGGCTAATTTTATGATGGAAGTCTGTCGTAACCATACTTTTATTTGAATCTACGTAAAAGGGAGTGAAAGACATGCCAAAGATAAATTATTTTATTTGACATTTTAATCTTGGATTCATCTATGTATAAATTGCATGTTTTTTACATTATTTCAGGTGCCTTTTTAGTTTTAATCTGATAATTTTGTCTGTTTTCAACGTTGTACAGCTTTTTGGGCTGGTTCCCAGGGCTTCCTTGTTTGAATTGGAGGCAGCAGGTCAACGTTACTGTGAGGATGATTGGGATAAACAGAAAAATCAACATCAGACCGTTGATGATTTAGATCTGTTGAAATATTGTTTCTCATCTGCATATATGGTGGCACTGTTGCATGACAATCTAGGAATCCCCATGGATGAGAGAAGGTATGTTCGCTTTACACTTACAGGCATGGTCGTAATCTTGATCCTTATTCTTTATTTATCTAATAGATTCAGCTGAGTCTTATCAAAAAGCTGCTGAAAACATTATGAGCTATACAGCTAATATTTTTGGTGTTGATGCATGCGTATTTTAATAACAAAGAATGCATTTCTGCAATGTCGAAGGCTTCATAGGCACTCTGCATGTATCCCTATTACATCTTTCATTCAAACCTATACAATACTAAATAATGCGATTTAGCTTGCCTGAACTGAAAACATTCTATTGTTCTCTTCAGGGTTGGATTTACAAATCAGACTGGAAACATTCTCCAAGATTGGACACTAGGAGCTTTTATTGTTGAAACAATGCTGGAGCCCCTTGAATGGGAAGTTGATCATCTGGGCCAAGTTGTTGGAAATGAGTCAGTCACCTATTTTTCTTTCTTTGCATTTCTTTTAATAGCTGTATTTGCTGTATTCTTTCTATTGCAATCACGGAAACCACAGTTAAAGACTATATACGATTTAGAAAAGGGACGCTATATTATCACCCGTGTACCTAGGTAATAAATTATACTTCTTTATTTATTTTATAGTTTGTTCTCATAATTAATGTTCATTCAAGAGGATTCTGAAAACTGTATTTCATGATGAAGCAATTCTTGTGAAAAATTACTGTGAGAACTTAGCAACCCTGCGTCTATATGTACTTCTTAAAGCATGGCTATTTACATGACTTAATTATAGGACTATACAAGGAAATTTAAAATCATTTCGTAGCATGGTACTGTTTCCTGCATATTTAAAACGTCAAAATTGAGAACTAAATATATTAATTATGGGAAAGGAGATACCACAATTAGTAAATGTCCACACAAAAAAAATCTGATTTTAGTACATGGTATATCAACAAGTATCATTTTTATCCAACTTCAAATATCACACAGTGGCTGTCTAACCAACGGTTGTGCGATGGGAAAAGGAACAAAAAACCTATCTAGATTCTTTTCTTACCTAGGATTGACTAGGACTTTGAATATGAATAACCAAGAAAATAAATAAAAGAGCAACAAAAATTAATGAAAGATAAGATTAATTTAAAATGGGAAAATTTTAGCAAACCACCTTGAATTTTACCCCATGTCTTAGTTAAGGATGCGACATTCAAAGAGTTCCAATTAATGACTCATAGTTTACTTAAGTACCAATTAAGGACTTTCCGTTAATTCCATTATAACCGCCGTTTAAAATTGGCCATGTGTTTTAGCAAAAAGCCCTGACTTTTACCTCTTGTCTCAGTTGAGGATGTGACATTCAAATTGTTCTAATTAATAACTCCTAGTTTACTTAAGTATCAATCAAGGATTTTCCGTCAATTCAATCCTAACTGCCGTTTAAAATTGGTCACGTGACTCGCACGTGACCAATTTGTGGGGGCAAAAATGTCTTTTTAATCACTGTTAAAGGATACTAATACAAAAATTAAAATAATTGAAAAAATAAAAATAATTAAAAAAATTTGGGAGGGACTAGGGAGGATACTGAACCCTCCCAACCACTGACCCCTCCTCACCCATACCCGCACGTTATGGAAGAGACGACGTTGAGGTTGAAGAGGTACGGGTAGAGCTCGAGAGCACTCATCGGCGAGGACCTTGGTCTTCTGAAGGTCTACGTGGAGTTTGATTTTGGAGTCAGCGAAGTCGTAAGAGAGAGAGAGAGAGAGAGAGAGAGAGAGAGAGAGAGAGAGAGAGAGAGAGAGAGAGAGAG